>JARCZZ010047770.1:0-23033 GCA_030323915.1 Brotogeris chrysoptera | reverse complement strand
TTTCCTTTGTAACTGACTTATTTCTTAAGTAAAGGCAAAATTCTGCCCTGTAGCACAGAGGTTATTCATATTTTTCTAAGCTTTTGCTTTATTCTGTGGCTTTCAAATCAGTCATGAGTCTTCTGCAAACTCTTAGTAGCATGGGACCCTGTTGCAGCTTTCTTCTTTTTCCAGATGTAGATTAGGATCTGTGATGAACAAGGTGCCTTGACACTGTAGGACAGGAAAAGGGATTTAATATTATTTTTTTTTTTAGCATATATGCTTCTGTAAGAATTTGCTCCTACCAGGAAAAATATAGGGCTAAGGTTAGAGTTATTCCTTGTGGCACTTTGTCAACCACCCCCACCCCCCCTTCTGATTATCTTCTTGTCATCAAAAGCTAGAGTGCTCTTGTTGTATCCTGGACACTACCTGAATTTGCCACTTGGATTTGTCATTTTTGCAAAGAAAGCAATTCCAGACAAAAGAAAGGGAAGGAAAGTCTCACTTGTAATTCTAAATTATGCAAGGGATACACCAGATGGACTGTGGAGAGCGCCTTAGGAGTGCATGCAATAATAATAACACAATTAATAATTAATAACTACACTGGACTAGGCTTTACAGCATTGCTTTGTTTGAAACTTACCGAATACTTCTGAATAACATAGGTTCACTTTAATACCCAGCGTGGCAGCTGTAATCTTATTACAAAATTAGATGAAGTTGAAATGGGCCTGATAATGGATGTGATGTCAGTTGCCCCACTAGTGCTACAGGGAAAATGTCAGTCCATTTTCCTTGAGAGTCTGGAACAGCTGCTGAAATTAGAAAAAAGTAATGTATGATATATGATGCCATACATACCCTAAGAGTCTTCTCTGTTGTTACCAAATTAAGGAAAATCTTAGTGAGAGTCTGAGAAAGTTAACTGTCCAGCTGGGAATCTGTGAATCTTTTGACCGTCTCGAAGGCAGGTATAGGAGATTAAAAAAATAAAATTCAAAAGGCCCTGACACATGCCTAGGTTTTAAGTGCTCTGTTTTGCAAAGGGGGAAAAATGTATATCTTTATAAATCTTGCAAAATGCCAGCAGGTTATATTCTAACTAGACATTAATCTGATATGTATTATATTCCAGTTATGATTGCCAGAATAAAGAACTTGTTTAATCTCTAACTTTGGGTTGCTTGATCTCTTTTTCTTGTGGTTACTAGAGGTTTCCTTTTGGTTTAGCTGAGTGGCTTAAAGTTAACTGCTTGCAAATTTAATATCTTTCATGATAAATTTCATTTCCAAAGCTGCAGCAGAAGCCTTCAAGCTTCCTCACTGTATTGGTTGGGGATACAGGAGTTTTCAGTATTGTTGCTTTCTTGAAATGCATTTTAGTATCGTGACAGTCAATTCTTTAAGCACTAAAGAAGAGTTGCTTTCTGCAAGTCTGACTTTTGGTTGATCAGCACTGGTCCCTAAGAAAATCTAAATGTCATTTAATATTTTCCCCGCATTTGGGGAATTTATAATGATTTTGCCTTTCCAGAGTCTCTGTTACCTTGTACACTTCCTCTCCATACCAGAAGATTCCCCTTGAAAGTGGACGGGTCAGTCATTTTTAAGCTCTGGAATTTCAGTGACAGAATCTTTTTTGGTATCTTCTTTTGCTTGGCCAGTTTGGGCTTGTTAAATAGTCATAAAACTATTAAGAGACACACATGAATTATAATCAAATAAAAAAGTCTTCAAAAGAATTCTTTTAAAAAATCAAAGAAAAATCAGTTACCATTGATTAGCTTAATGTGAGAGGTTTTGGTGTCCCATCCCATTCCCCCTGCTACTCAGTCTGTGATCTGTGTCTACAGCTGACTTCAACATTTCTCTCCTGTCTAATGCTTATAGAACATGATCACCAAATTGACCTGGAGTGTAAATTGCCGAGATCATTTATTCCTATTAATGTCATTACAATAGATACCCAAGTAAACTAATTTTCCCACTGTGCAGAAAGATGTGGTTTTTATTATACATCAGAAAATCCACCCTGGAAAGACAGCTAAAGACAACTATGCTTGTTTGCTCCTGCTGCTCACAGAATAAGACTTTTTCCTACCAGAAGGAAAGAACAAGCAAATGTTTTTAAAATTTATTTTTTTTTTTTTTCTTAGCAATTGCAATGAAAGCTGAGGGTCAGACTCATAAACACGGTGTCAATGTGCTATATTAGGAAGACTGAATTTTGAGTGAGGCCTTCCCAACTTTCGATCTAACCACTGCAGTTCAGATACAGCTTCAGTGTTTCAGGTTTAATGCATATTCATAGTGATCCTGACAACAAGTAGAAAGATCAAACTATTCTTTTTTTTTTTTTTTACCTTTTTTGTTGTTTCATGATAGTAGACTTTGCAGTTCTGGATGGAAGCTTCACTTATTTCTAAGGTTTTGTTTATAAAGTTTCATTTGCATCTGTATATGCATCTATTTATACATGGTTGGTTAATATAAAAATAACATAATCAGGTGTCGAGGAATAGATAATTTTTTCTGGTCTCTAAATTCAATACAGTTTTTCTGCACCGACAAAAACTTTCTTCAGCGCTGCTTTCAGCACACTGGATGCCTGCTGGCACGTGCTGCTAAGCAGCTGCTGAATTACTGCAATCTCAGGTGACTGCTGTGTACAGCAGCATCATTCAAGTCACAATTTGGCTTTGCCAATCACTTGAGCCATGCCACTGATGAGCAGGAAATTTAGGTAAATTCTTTCTTACACTGGACAGCCTCTGCCTAGTTGGTTCATCAAAGCATAAATCTGTAATGTGGGCCTCACCTCTTCTCTGTGCAATTTCTCTTACATAATTTAGGAATGAAAAGGAAAACTTTCCATATTACTCTGATCATTTGGGTTATTTTGACATTTCAGAATTTTTTTATATAGAAGTTATTTGTATTTTTTATTACTGAAAAGCTGTGGCAAATTTATATTTCTTCATGCATTAAAGGCTGTGTGGAATTCCATAAAATGAAAAGATATCCCATGAAACAGCCAAATGTTACTCTGCTGAAAAATATGGTTTATTTTTTCACATTTACTCCTCGCCCAGGAAGTATATCCCTTGAGAGTAGAGATGTATTCAAAGAGTCTTTCATTTGGCAATTCCAAGTGACTAGTGCATCAACTGTGAGATAGTACTTGCAGAAGAGTGGGTCTTCACATTGTTTTTGAAGGATATGAAGTATTTTTTTTTCTCTTCATATTATAATTTCTAAAATCTGTCAGAAGTTCCAGTCTGCTTTTAGTATTTTTATAATTTATATCACTTATGAATGTGGGATGAACTGGAACAAGCACACTAGATATGTTCAGTTTGCATTATTTTTCTAACAAAATTTCAAAAGTACATAAGAGAATTAGGTGCTCAGTTCTTATTGAGAGTAAGAGAAATTAAGAACCTCTTTAAAGGACTTAAGGGAGCTTTTGAAAATCCAGTGTAACATCTTTGCAGACTGTGAGTCTCTAATGCTTTATATTGACTTTGATATGGGAGTAATAGCCCAGAAGACTGATTAAAAAGTTTTCTGATTTACTGTCTGCAAGAATTGTGTACTACTGTCATCATACTTACAGGTTGCAGTTACTTCGGATTTGTTCAATGCCTGGAGAAAAATCATATTCTTTTACCTAAGGACTTTTTTTTTTTTTTATTTTGGAAGTGAAATAGACGCCTCTCTGAAAGGTAGAATTTATGAAGGTTGATTTCCTACAGCTCTCCTTGTGTTGATTCTCTGGCACCAAATATCACAGCTGAGCTAATTCTGCAACATTTCCCTCCTCCAAAAGCATTAATGCCTTCTAGTAAAATGCCTTTTTCATGTGAATTCCAGAAACTGATGATTTTGAGGTCTCAGTTCTTATCATTAGTTTTGATTGAAAGTGAGGTTCTGCGAGGTGGAAAGATGAAGGTCCTAAACCTCATTTCCTTAGAAGACCAGATTAAAAAGAGTAGATAGTGTTAATGGAGAGTTTGGAGAAAGAGAAGGGTAAGGAATAAAATGCCACAGGGTTACAGCAGTAAGTTTAAAACTTCCAGACTTCATGCATATTTGGTGAATGAACTGGATTTTTTTCTGTAATATTCTTCTGTATGGCTAGACACTAGCAGTCATTTTTCTCCTTCTTAGTAGCTGGCGCAGTGCTGTGGTTTTGACTTTCGGCCTGGGAACAGCACTGATAACAAAGTTTTTAGCTGCTGCTCAGTAGTGTTTACTCTGACCAAGGACTTTCTGAATCTCATGCTCTGCCAGGGAGGAGGGGAAGCCAGCAGGAAGCAAAGACAGGACACCTGACCCAAACTAACCAAAGAGGTATTCCATACCACAACACATCATGCTCAGTATAAGAACTGGGTGCAGTTACCTGGAAGGGTTAGATCACTGCTCAGGTTGGGCTGGGTACTGGTCAGCAGGTGGTGAGTGGTTGTATTCTCTTCCCTTGTTATTTCCCTTATTAATATTATTATTGGTGGTAGCAGCAGTGGTTTGTGGTATACCTTAGTTACTGGACTGTTCTTATCTCAACCCGTGGGAGTTACATTCTTTTGATTCTCCTCCCCATCACTCTGGGAGCGGGGAGGAGAAGAAGTAAAGTGCAAGAGTAGCTGCATGGTACTGAGTTACCAGCTGGGTTTAAACCACTACAGCATGTGACTTTCCATTTTACTTGGTATCTTTATTTTCCCCTGTTACATAATTTATGATTGAAAATAACATGGAATATTTCAGCACCAGGTGGTTATTTTACATGGGGAATTTGTATGAGTAATAGTGATACGGGCTTGTGATTTTCCCATATGTTATCTAGATGAAGACTTGTCACATAAACACAGATAAATAGAATGCAACTTAAATTTATGATTTATGTATTGTACTCTGGAATAAGTTAGCTAATTTGTCATTTTGTTACCCTGTGAATTGATATTATTCTGCTACACTTCCATCAAGCAATGAAGTGGAAAAATTAAGTTATCTTTTATATCAAGTAATTATTTCTTATGTTTTCTAGGTATTTTCTGTTTCTTTTTCATTTTAATTTTATTTTGGCAAGCAACTTGTGAATGATGAGGTTTTACCCACCAACACCACTGTCCCCATGAGGAAATCTCAAGGGAAGATTTATTGTCCACAGATTCCTTTCAGTGTCACTGAAGTGACTGTTTTCATAATAGTAACAAGGTAGCGCAGGGTGAATGGTTGTTGTTCTTGGCTTTAAAAATTATCTAAGGGTAATCTACTGTACTGTGGCAGTAATGGAAAACAGTTCAGAGGGCCCATAGAAGAAAGGAGAGAACTAGGGATTTCAAAGCATTTTAGATAAGACATTTATTTGACAAATAAATGCTGTGTAACCAAACTGGGTGGAAAAATATCCAAGAAATATTAAAAGCAGCTTTGCTGGCTAGGAAAATGCCCAGAAGAGATCATGGTCTCAAAACAACCTTTCAGTCTATTAGTAAAAGCTACTGCTAAATGGAAGTGCATCTGGCTAGTAGTTTCTTCTTCAAAGTAAACAGTGCTAGTGAAGACAGAGCAGAAGATCGAGTTCTTTCCTAATTTTTCAGTGTGTGAGAAATGTGAGATGTGCACATGTGAGTTTTGACCTGGACTTCATATGTGGAAAAATTAGAAATTCTCTCAGTAGAATTTGTCCTGTTGTGCTGCTTCCAGATTTGCTTTTGATATCTCTAAATTGACTTGAAGAAGCCCATTGTGTCCTACCGTACCAGAGCCACCTACTTATGCTAAACCTAATGACACAAATAATAGAAGTATTTAAGTAATGCAGTCCATAGGAATGGTAACAAATCAGAAACCTATTATCTGGTTAGCAAACCAGATGATTTCAAGTTCCTCTCCACTGCAATTCTTACTCTGCAAATAGTAATTACCTGTCTGGAGGACATATGCAAAGTAACTAGCTAGGGGTTGTGTGAATGTAGTGCGCACATCAGCTGAGAAGTTTCATACATATTTAGTCCTTAGAGTGGCAGCATGCTGCGGTGCCTGGCAATGCCACGAAAATGTGGCATGTTTTCATAGGTGTGAAGAATTCCTTGTGAACTTCTGTGCCTCTAATCTCTCACTTGTGGGAATATGTGGAAGTGCTGGAAGAAACTATCAAGAGTCTTTTTTCAGTATTACTTCTATATGGTCTAGCTGTATATCAGTATAGTCATACAGTTTCCTGTCTATCTGTAAGTGATCCATAACCATCACAATGTTGCAGCTTGAAAGGAGACATAAAAGCAATTTAAGGGAGTTTGCCTTGCTAATTAGGAATACAGTGGTGATGATGCAACTCACATAGATGATATCTCAGGTATGCTTAAATAGTTTTGAAGTTCTTGAATTACTTTCTGAACTAATTTCTGTGTAAAATGATAAGGATGTTGAATCTTGAAAGGAAGGATTGCATATTGAGAGTTCCTGCTGAGGTATACCTAATGATATGAAATCTCTATATATCTCTGGTCTGACTATGCATAGACTTCTAAAAATATCACCTTTAAAAGATTTGCATGTCTGTAGAAGATATTTCTATTTATATAATACATTGTGTAAATGTACGTTTACTTATCTAGGCTTATTAGATTCTGTTGGATGATTGTGCTTATCTTGGTTCTAATTGAAAGCAGAAATTCACACATGATGGCTCTGCTGTAGTCATAACTAGGGTGTCTGGGATAAATGTTACATGCACAAAACATTAATTATTCATTTATTAAAAAAAAAAAAAGATGCCACTGTCTGTGGTATGCTTCATGTATGACTCTCGAATCTCTTCTTCCTAAAAACTAAGCCTTTGATCTTTATCAGGCCATTATTGAACACTTTCCTATGTATTGTTCCTTGTTTCCAGTATATTTGTTTGTTGTGAATGTCATCACATTTAGATTGTCAGCAAGTTCATTTGGCAATAAGTTAAAACATATTCTTAGAGTTCTATAGGTAAATAAAGGCTAATGAAATACTCATATAGACAGAAGATACTGAAAACAAATCATTATCATATAAACTTCATTTTCAACACATTAAAATGAAACATATTTGCTTAGATAAAGTATTTTACATAAATAACCATAAAGAATTTCAGAAAAGGATTCAGAGAAATAATAGAGCACTTCTAAATCTCCTTTCAGTGTGTGAATTGGACAGGCAGAATATGAAGGCTCTTCCCACCAAACAAAAAAACTGAAAAAAAACCCCAACCAACCAACCAAAAAAATGAATAAAAAACCCAACCTAAAATTGTAACTTGTAAAACATGCAAAAATGTTAATGGATTTTTTGCCAGCACAGAGATTTCAGCACACCATAAATGTTAATATTTGAAAAACAATAGAAAAAGTTAATCATGGTGTTATGAAAGTAATTGATACAGAAAAGTGCTTTTTTTAAAAAAAAAAAAAAAGTTGCTACTGATTTCAGTAGAAATCAAATTAAGTCCTAAAGAGAAATCTTCATTTAGCAGAGTTCTGTATAGGTCAGTATCCATCACAAAAGCTGAGGGTTTGCCAGCAGGAAGAATGGAAGCCTAGAATGGGTCTGAAGTTATTCTGAAGTTATACCTGTCTTTTACATTTAGTTATCTGTGTATGTGCAATATCCAAACAGGGTCAGGATTGAAATCTTTTAGTTCAAAATTTTCATCACAATCACCTTTTGCATTTCATAATGGAGATATCTGGGAAATTGTGGTATGCATCTTTTTATTATTAGACATACAGAGTGATGATAGCACATCAGTGTTTTGTGTATTGCTGTACAGTGTTGGCACAGCATCAAGGCTTTCTCCCATCAGTCTGGGGTCAGCCAGAAGTTGTAAGGGGACACAACCTGGACAGGTCACTTAAACTGACCAAAGGGATATTCCATCTTGTCATGTTTATCAATAAAAGTTTGAGGACAGGAGGAGGAAGAAGGGGATGTTTCAGGTTATGAAGCTAGTCTTCCCAAGGAACTATTGCACATGCTAAGGAACTGGTTTTTTTTTGCAGGAAGTGGCTAGATATCTGCCCACCAGTGGGAAGCACTGAATGAAAACCTGTTTAGTTTGCATCTGTGTGCAGTTTTTGTTTTGTTATTAAGCTGCCATTGCCGTGACCTCAAGTTTTCTTCACTTCCTTCTGTTTTGTCCCTGGCCCATGTGAGAGGGGAATGAGAAAGAGGCTGGGCAGATGTTTAACTTTTGATAGGGGTCAACCCACCACACCTACTTTCATATCTGTTCTGAACAGCATTGCTTGTTCATTTTGTTCAATGAATGTTAATGCAAAATATAAAGCTTATTCTCAGTAAGGGCTAGAACCAGGATACATTTAGCTGCCCTTTCTGGTGCGCCTCACAGATATCTAACTATGGAGCTGTTCTCTGTTGTAAAAAAAAACCAACCTCTATCAAACAAATCAAAACAACAAACAAAAAACAACTCAATCTCTTTATATCATAATGCTTCTTTAGGAAGGAAAGTAAGGGGTTTTGCTGCTTGCTGCAGAATAAGAAAAAGAATCTGACTTAAACTGACACAGGGATGTAATCCTGGCAATAAGCTCCTTTGTGTGTTATGCAGGGATTTGTGTATCACCCAGCAAATCTCAGGCTTGAAGAGAGATGCAGCAAGCATGTTTCATTTCTATTTCCTCTTGAGACAAAGCGGTACTCCATACCAATCCCAGAAGGAACTAGTCTATTCCTTCTGAATTTCAACTGGAGAGCTTCTTTTCCTGATTAAGTGCAAAAAGGAAATAAAATTTCTATTATAGATACATCACTCACAAGGTTCAGGTATTTAGGGACCCCCATAGTTGCATTTCAATAGATATAAATGCTTTTGCAGGTTATTTTGTCATCAATTACCAAAAATATAATTCAAGTTTAATCATGTCTGCATGAGCAGCCCTATTACATATGAGAAGTTTAAAGTAGATGAATAACATATTTACTTGCTTAAATTTCAACTTAAAAGAATAATTCTTGTATCACTTGAATCTACAGTAAATAAGATTTTTCTTGCAACTTTTCCTTGTCTATTATATTTTGACTCTTCCATTTCCAAACAATGCTGGTTATTTTAGATGCTATATTATTATTTTCATTTTAGTGACATTTTCATGAAAAGAAATGCTAATACAAAGAAGCAGCTGTTATTCTTAGTTATTTCTCTTAGTCAGGAGTATTTACCAAACTTTAATAATAGATTTTTGCATCTTGAATAAGGAGTCATTAGGCAAAAATAAATGTATCCAACAGACACATATGCAATGCTAATTGACAACTGTGTACACAAAGAGGTGCCATTTATTTTATTACAGTCAAACATAACCTTTGTAAATGTCAGCTCTGTGTTCTGTTGACCAGCATTATAATTTAGACATATTGTTCTTCCTTTTTCAGTGATTGTAATTTTATTCCCTTTTAACACATGGCTCATCCATATTAGTTGCCATTGTATATTTCATGATTCTTTTGAAAGTAACCATCAAATTATGATTATTTTATGGGGAAAATTATGAAAAAAAATAAAAACAATGGAAACATTATCTTTTCAAATTGCTTCAGTAGAGGTTTTATGGTGAGTAAGGTCACAGAGGATGTATCATTTGCATTATTTATCTACAGAGTCCAAATTAAACCTTACCAACGAAGAAGTGATTGCAATAATACCAAATTGCCCTAACAAAAAAGAGGCAGTGAACAAAGGTGAACGAAGTGCGCATTTCAGACTTTAATTAATGTTTGCAAAGCCTGATTCAGGAAAGCTAACTGGTGCGAATAGGTCCATGTTGCTCAGAACTATCAAAGCGTCGGTGTGCTTTAATGAGTCTTTCCTTAGTACAGAAAGAAACCTCATGACAAGTGACTCACCTCATTAGTTGAGGTGCAGGTGGAGGATATGGGTAACAGCTCACTTTTATGGAGAAGAACAAGTGTGTCTTTTCTTCTTGCGTTCTGGATTGTAGAGTGCAAGAAAGAATCTCCCATTTTAGTATTTAAAGAGAATACTTTTCATTCCATATCTTTGGGTTTGGAATTTGTTGTCTTCTGGTAAGACAATAATTTGAGCATCAACAAAAAACCGTCTTTTAGACCCAAGTAAAATTTGAAGAGAGCTCTGAGTCAACCCTGAAGAGAACAGTCTCTAATTTCAAATTAAAATGTCTTGCAATAAAATACTTTATCCTTTTATTCAGTTTTATACACTGAATGTTTTGGGATTTTTAAAGACGTATATGAAAAACAGCTACTGATTTACTTCTGACTAGTTAATAAAGTCTGACATTTTATAGAGAAAGATTGCAAGTATTGAGCAACAACAGTGGACTCAAATTCAACACCCTTGGAGTATGCCAAAAGCCTTTAAAAATATGTTTACCCTCAGAAGAGAGCCACTTACCACGCTTGCATATTGTACACTATTTAATAGGGTATAGTGAACAGAAGAAGGTATAGAGAGCTACTGTTTAATTTAAAGTTCAATTTATTCACTCCTGAAAAATATTGTGAGGGGTCTAAAACTATAACTGTATTAAAAAAACCTAACGTAAACTCATGCCAGAAAAGAATATTAAAAGCTGTTAACAGCGTAATGTACAGATGACCTCTAATTTATTAAGTCCCTAAACTACTAGCTGCCAAAAGCTGAGAATGAATACTGGGAGAAGCATTACTTTTTTAGTCTTTTCCTAGTCATGAACTGTTAGTGGTCTCCATGCGTACACAGAGAACACAGGGTTTGAAAGACCATTAGAAAGGCTGTGTTGGTGCTCTAAACTGCAGGTGTTCTACTGGAAAATTCAAGTAATTTGTCATATTTCTTTTTTTATAGACACAGCTAAAACCTTAAAAACCAAAGAAAACTATTTGAACAATAATGGCTAATGATTTTTTTATCCCTATGACTGAGCTTTTTTTTTTACAAGTAGAAATTGCAGTAATAATTGCTAGACCTTCCAGTAAGGCAACAATATTTGTTTTCCGCATTACATTATTTACAGCAGAATATACTAAATATTTTAACACATTGTTTCTAAGAGTTGGTAAGTAACATTACTCTGTGTGTCTTGCTATTCGGTGATATAAAACGCTAAATCATTTATGGGGCAGGATTTTGGAAAATATTCTTTAAAAATACATATTTTTAAACACTCTTCTGTTGATTAATATAAGGGGTCACACAGGTGTTGGAAATAATATTTTCAGAAGTTTTAACAAGAGAAAGTGACCACAGATTTCACTAGTATATAAACTGGAACTAAAATTAATTTATTTTCCCCTCTGTAGTTATTTCTCACACACGGAACACATTCACCCACACAACTCGGAGCCTTCACCACTACTCGATCAATCAAGCCATTTATCCTCAGGCTTTAGGAAGAAAGGACATAATAATACAGGTTTTTTTCTATTTTAAAATGTTGGAATGTTGCTTAGTTACTGTAGACCTCATCTTCATTGAAACATTTAAGTAAGGTTGTATATAGATGACTGGTGTGGCAAATTATGCTGAAATTATTTGTTACTTAATTTTGTAAGCAATTGCTTATTCTGCATATACAGTCCCATTTTTAAAATACGGCCAGCAAATAGAGACCTTCAAATCTGAATTCAGCATTGAAATTATTTTTAATTACTCCAGGTGATTAATATTGCAGAAAATGGGAGCATATAAAATGAATTTGAATTGTGTTCTAAAAGAAATATTGTTGCAGCTCTTGCAGTGTGAGAATGTAAGAAAGGGAAAGTGTATGCAGAGAGATAATATGATTTAGCAATTTAAGATATAGTATCTTTTGTCAGACTGCACATCACATCACTGAAGATCATGGTAGGGAATGTAATAAAGCCAGCATGGTCTGGTACCTGACTGTCTTCTGTCAGGTCTGAAAAGAGATCACAATGTTTAACCTAAGTATAACTTGGACATAATATTTTCTTTAGTTTTGTGACCTTTCCTTCCCTAAACTTCTGTAAAAGATTTCACTGAACCCGTTAAAAAACCTCTATGAGTGATGTGCAACATTGTAATTCCTTGGCTAAGTGCTATTACTTTCTTTAACTTAAAAGCATATAATTGATGTTATGTAGACTCTTTGTGGTTGTAGGGTGTGACAAGTAACTGATTATATTTTCCCTAGAAATTTCTGAAACTAAGAGATGAGAAAGGCTGTTCTTGATAAAAAGTATCTGCACAGGTCAAGGCACTTATTCCACAAAGATAGGTGTGCTTCACCTTACAAAGACCAGTAAAGTTACATTATAAGCAGGGGCGAGGTGTCATGGGATGCTGGAGGCTGAAGCATGCGGGTGAAAACCTTGTGCGTGCAGCTCACCTTTAACTGCCAGCTTCGTGCTATTCTGGTCACAGCTTCTTCTAACTGTAGATTGGGACTGTGAAGAGATTACAAAACTAATTTTCTGTTTGACCTTGCTTGAGTACAGGTTTCCAGAGGTGAAAGGCAAGTGTGATTATCCACTGTAAAACTTCAAACTCCTACATTCTTTCCATTCCTGTGAAAACTTCACTGTTACATCATATACTACTGTGACGAGCTCTTTTTCTATACTCGCTCTCACCTTTCTCTCCCAAAACCAAATCGAAACACCACCCCACTGCTGTCAAATGCAAGAACTATAAGAATTTTTCTTCTAAGGAAGGTAGTTCTATTTCACATGGAACTGGAGTTTTGATGGGTAGTGCTTCCAATGAGTTGTGCTCAACACGAAAGAAAGTTATCATTTATTTTTTTTAATTCTGTTCCCATACTTCTAGTGAACTTTTTAATTCTAATGAGTTTTTGAATCACAACTAATTTGTGGTGTATTGTGAATTATAACCATTACTTCGTTACTTTAGTTATCAAAAACATGCAGTAAGGTTGTGGTTTATTTCTGGACTGGTTTATTGTAAAAGTCACTTAATGAGAAACTAATGCTAAGTAGCAAAAGGACAAGTAATGATATTTTACTGTGATGGCATTCTACTTTTTAAAGAATATAAGTTTTGGGTAAAAGATGTCACCTGTACAGGTAGAAAAAAGAAAGTGATCTTATTACACCTTGTAGTCTTCCACTGTTACCTTAGAATTCATTTGTGATACCCTATTTCTAAATTACTTTAAAAGCAACTCATGCGCTATTTGCCCCATTTCTTAACAGAATGGAACCTCAAACACAATTTTAATTAAAGAAAAAAAACCAACAAACCATCAAGTTTTCTGAAGGAAGGTGATGTTTGGTTTTCTGTCTGTTCTTTCATTGCATGTGGATGCTTCTAGATTTCCTACAATGCAGTGCCATGCTACGTTTCACTCCTTACAAGACACAATTCACACTGTATTTCCATGACCACTGAATATTTTCAAACACTAGTTCACATTACCAAAAAATGTTTTTCTCTTATGCTTCCTTGCCCAGATACTTCAAGCAGGAACGCCACACTTTCTCACTTAAAAAAAAAAAAAAAAAAAAAAAAAAGCTTAAATTTGAGGGCTCTTATAGCATCCTAATTCCATTGTGGTCTTTGTTAACACATTTCTGTTCTCATTTGCCATGATGTGGAAGATTCCAGATGACCCGAAACAAAGCCTCTCTCATAGGCCAGTAACCCATTAAGCTGTAGCTATTTGCATGTGAAAGTCTGAACACATCTCATTTGGTAGCTTAGTTTGGGACATCTGACAAACAAGAATGTTTTTCAGGAATCCATTTTAGGAATAGATTCAGTACAAGTGAGAATATAACATTGGAGGTGTGAAAAAAACAAAACCAACCAAAAAAGAAAACAACACCAAAAAATTACACAAGGTATTTTGGTAATTTAAAATTGCTTGTAATTTTTATTTAGAAAATACACAAATTACCTTTTGTTTCTTAGCAGAATTTTGAAGTTAAATGTTTAGTTATTTTTATCAGAGTGGTCTGATATGTGAAAGCGACATTTCTCTTCTGAAAAATGTCTTAACCACATGTGGAAATCATATTAAAGTAGAACTTTCTCTTGAGATACGGATGCCACCACAGATCAACAAAAGGACATGGGTGATATATGTGTATGATTTATATGATCACATTATTATTTAACCTGCAAGATCCTAACATAGAAATGAATGATTCGAATTACTCTGGTTAAAACAGGAATCCTAATACATAGAATATGAAGAGACCATTATTTTGGCTGCAGTTCAGTTGTGCCCAAGATTCACCATGGACTTTTCGAAAGACAGAAATAACCAGATGACTTTATGAATGATTTCTGGGGGTAAAAATGTTATCTAAATAACTAAAATGTTTTCTTCTTTATTTTTGAGAAAAGTTTCCTGTTTAATGTTTATTATGGTGGGAAAAAAAGCTGACAGATAGCTATTATGAATGTTAAAAAATAAAAAAAAAACAGAGGGACTTAAATGAAGTGAGTAGCATAATGAAATGTCCAAGTTCAGAGCAATTTAAATTGACTGTTGCATTGGTAAATAACTCTGTTTCTGTAGTATATAGCAGCATTTCTGTGTTAGCTTAATTCAGACAGAGATGACTATTAACCACAGCCAAAATAAAGCCCTGGGCAACTTTGAATTATTTACTCAAGCTAGTAGGCTTTCCGCAAGTTCTGGTTTCTATAACCTTGTGACTAATCATTTTTCTTTGGCTATGTTATTAATTGTTGCTCTTATATTTTCATTTAGTAAGGTACATATACACTTTCAAAAGAAAGACAACCCTACCTGGTCAGTAATGTGTACTTTTTTGGTCTGCTTTGTCCACAGATAAAGACCCAAGCTGGCTTGGGTCAAACAGTCATTTAGTTTTAATTTTGCACCAGTAATTTCAAAGTCTTACTGCTTAGGCATACTTTTTTCGTGCTCTACTACTACAGCCATCTGCATTTGCTTGCTGGTGAGCCAGACCTTAGGCTGCTCCCATGTGAGTGGTTAGATATGTGGCATGTTGGACAAGAGGAAGCTTTTGATTACTCTGTTTTGCTCAGTGAAAATTGAAGTGACCTTTCATGTGAAGCCGTAAAACCTGGTTTTAGGGAGAAGCACTGCAGTTCCTTCACCTTTAGAAGGGGAAGGCAGAATCGATCTATGTCAAAGGGGGCATTGCTAGCAATTGAAAAAGCTTATCTTTCCAAAGCCTATTGAGTTGAAATGTCCTGTATGTTTATCATTTTGTTGAGATAAAAGAAACAAACTTTGGAAACAGAAGTACAGTAGTTTGCTTGAGAAATAGTTCCAGCACCTCAATGTTTGTCTTGTAGCGAGGAGCCCAAAACTGAACACAGGATTTAAGGCGCGTCCTCACCAGCATCCAGTAGAAGGGGATGACCACTGCCCTGGCACTGCTGGCCGCACTATTTCTGATACAATCCTGGATGCTGTCGGCCACCTGGTCACAAGCTGGCTCATGTTCAGCTGTCAATCAGGACCCCCATGTCCTTTTCTGCCAAGCAGCTTTCAGCCACTCTTTCCCAAGCCTGTGGCATTGCATGGGGTTGTTGTGGTCCAAGTGCAAGACCTGGCACTTTGCCTTGTTGAATCTCACACAATTTGACGTCAGCACATTGGTCTCTGTAGAGCCCTTCTACCCTCAAGCAGATCAACACTCCTGCTCAGCTTGGTGCCATCTGCAAACTTACTGAGGTTGCACTTGATCCTCTCATCTAGATCACTGATGAAGATATTAAACAGAACTGGCCCCAGTACCGAACCCTGGGGAGCACCTCTTGTGGCCAGCCATCAACTGGATTTAACTCCATTCACCACAGTTCTTTGGGTCTGGCCATCCATGCAGCTTTTCATCCAGGGAAGAGTATACACATCCAAGTCATGAGCAGCCAGTTTCTTCAGGAGAATACTGTGAGAAATTGTGTCAAAGACCTTACAACATCTATAGCCTTTTTCTTATCCACTAAGTGGGTCATCTTGCCATAGAAGATCAGATTAGTCAGACAGGACCTGCCTTTCATAAACCTGTGTTTACTGGGCCTGACCACCTGATTTTCTGTACATGCCGTGTGATGGCACTCAAGATTATCTGCTCCATAACATTCCCTGGCACCAAGGTCAGACTGATAAGCCTGTAGCTCCTCGGACCCTCCTTCCAGATGTTCTTATAGATGGGCATCACATTTGTTAATCTCCAATCAACCAGGACCTCCACCATTAGCCAAGACTGCTGATAAATGATTGAAAGTGGCTTGGAGAGCCCTTCTGCCAGATTCCTCAGCTCCCTTTGGTGGATCCCGTCCAACCCCAGACTTGTGTATTTAAGTGGTGTAGCAGGTTGCTGACTATTTCCCCTTAGATTATATGTTTCTCATTCTGCTCCCATCCCTCTCTTTTGGCTCAGGGGTCTGGATACTCTGAGAACAATTGGTCCCATTAAAAACAGGCCAAGAAGGTACCTTAGCCTTTTCTTCATCCTGTCACTGTGTTTTCCCTCACATTCAAAAATAAATGGAGATTTTCCTTAGCTCTTCTTGTGTTACTAATGTATTTGGAGAAACATTTTTATTGCTTTTTACGGCAGTAGCTAGAATAAGTTCTCTGTAGGATTTGTCCCTTCTAATTTTTATCCTGTATAATGTCAAAGCATCTTTGTAGTTGTCTTGAATTGAAGCAGCTTGAATATGTGTATGTTTCCAAAAATATTCAGGTGTGTAGCATATTAGATATATTTATCTAGTGACATTTAGCAGTGGAGTTAGTGAAGTTAGTAGATGAGTCATCTGAAGAGGCAGCAACAGTTATTTGATATGTGAAAGTTCATTACAGGCAGTATCTTGTTAAATACTGTGGTAGCCAGATAATCAGCCCTTTGCCTTTGACACACCCCACTTCCCCCTACCCTTTTTTAAATTGCATTCTCCAGTGCAGGCAGAAACTACTAAAAAATCGGTAGTGTGACCCTAATTATCTAGGGTCATCAGAGAGAAACAAATTTAGAAAATAGGTTGGTCCAGACTATAATTATGTATTTTCAGACTGTCTCTATTTGCCTTATGCATTTACATACATAACTTTTCCGTGGAAGAAGAAGAAAAGTAAAATATGCATCCAAAAATGAGAAAATGAAACTGCACAAGTTCATTAAGACATGACCAGACTTCTCAGCAAATAAATAAAGCAAATAAATAAATAAACACACAGTAAGCAAAACAGTTACCTTTACAGAAATAAACATTCTGATAGACATTTTGGAGTTAGCTGGGAAAAGGAAGTGTATAATGTGAAAAAAAATAAAGAAAATCATCATGAACTAGAATACACAAACACGTCTACAAATCACAAAGCATGAATTGACCTTAGGACATTCTATTAACTTGAACAACAAAGTACTAGCTACTACCTTCAAATACATAGAAAAGAGAATAAAATGAAATTCTGCTGCCAGGTTAGCAAACTGCTCATAATAAAGTAAGCAAGATCCCATGAAGTACTTTTTCCCCATCACAAGAAATAAAAAGATAGAAATATAACAGAACAAAAAATTAAATCTGAAATCTTACCAGAAGTTACCTTTGACTCTTTCTCTGTAATCCATTTGTAACGGAAAATTGCAAAGAAAAAGTATGCAAATCAAACATAGTTTACAAACTAAGTATGGTCCTGTGCATGCAAGCATAACTCTCTGTATAAAGAGGTCTTCAACTCTGAAATATCAATAATTCTAAAAAAAAGAGTTTATAAATATCTGTTTGCTAAACACTCATGAATAGTTTTCTAGAAATAAGCAGTTCTTTAGTCTGATAGTCTTCATCCAACTAAACCAAACGTCTTAAAAACACCTTTATCAAGTGAAAAAGATTAATATACTTGTTTAGTAAAGCCTTTCATTAAATGAATCAAAGAAATAATTACGTGGCTTTGTCACCCTTCTGTTTCCCCAGTTGATTCTGATAGTCTGAAATATTTCTTTAATAACTGCCAATTTTAATATGGAAGTTCAAATCTATCCACTCATGATTTCATATTTCACATCTCTTTTCTGTACATAGCTGTGGAGAGTGAGATTTAACAACGACATTTTTTTCTGACAACATGCTTTGTAATTCTGTGGAGTTTTTCCTTGGAGAAGCATCTGAAATTCTCCACCAAGATGGTATTTGAAGTGATAAGTCCTGCTATTAGCCTTAGTAATTTTGGCAGAATCAGATATTTAATAAAACCTGCAAAATTTAGTTCAGTGAGTGTAGACTACAATGGGATAAAACCTACTGGTCCCCTTGGAATTTCAAATATCAGGCCTCTCATAATCAT
This sequence comes from Brotogeris chrysoptera, assembly GCA_030323915.1. Classification (NCBI taxonomy): domain Eukaryota; kingdom Metazoa; phylum Chordata; class Aves; order Psittaciformes; family Psittacidae; genus Brotogeris; species Brotogeris chrysoptera. The sequence goes on along the minus strand of JARCZZ010047770.1, from coordinate 4,743 downwards.
TGACATAAACTCAGGCTTCCATTTCCTTGAGTTTAGTTTGTATTCCTGTTGGCATTATATGTGGTCCTCTTTTTATTGTTATTTTACTTACATTTGCACAATATTCCATTATTGATTTTCATTGTTTTCTAAGGCTTAGCATCACAGTTTAGTGTATTGATTTGCTTTAAAGATAAGTTTTCTAAATTGTTAGGTATTTTCACAACCTGCCCTTCTACCCTATCTACTACTTTGCTAGGAAAAAACTTCATAAGACTTTCTAGAGCATTACAGATTTGCCACCTTCTGTATGACGAGTGGTTGACTTTTTTCAACAGGTTTAATGTTGACAGGAAAAAAGAGATGTCCTTCTAATAATTTTTCTAATTATTTTAATAGGGCATTTAAATAATTTGGTTTTAATAGAATTGTTAAAGTATTTTGGTAGATGTATTAGGTGAACTAGTAATAAAAGCTACAACTGTACATGCCTAGTGCTATAAAATCTAAAAGAGAGAACCAAGAGTACTACTGACATGCATTATTACACTTACATTTATCCACAACCTACTAATATATTAATAAGATTTCACTTAAACATTTTCTCTTTCAGTTGAAGCAATTTCACTCGTTTTTCTGTTGCATAAGACTGAAAAGATCTTCAAGCTCTTCCAATACAATCATGTATGTTACAGATGCTTCAGTGTTTAGCTGCTATTTTCATGAGCAACCATGCTGAACTCAAATATGCCTTCATCCAAATTACTTTATTTAACTGGTCACTGTTTTGCAGCATCAAAGTGTCCTATTGATAATTTGTATATAGTCTCATTGAGGTTTCATCTTTAGCTATCACACCGAAAGTTTCCATGACCTTGAAAACATAGTGCCTTTGCATAAAAGTTCTCTTAGAACTTGCTCTTACAAAATGCATAGCTTTTTCTCAAATAAAGTGAACACTAATTTTATCTTCAAGATCAGGAATCAAAACTCCTTACTAATACCATTAGAATTGCAAATGGAATTATTTGCCTCAAGCTAAAGAACATTGTTTGTCTTTTATTATGCCAATGTTGGAGTACTAAGAGGAAGTATTTAAAAATCAGAATTAGTAGACTTTCAATGTTAGGCAGTGACTTTGTAAATTTCTTAGATTTTAATGAGTAGAAGTAAGAATAAAATTTGTTCCCCTATATTTATATAAGGTATGGTCTGGTTTTGCTTTCAGGTACTCTAGTAGAACTCTGTGGTTTAGAAACTATTACGAATTTTGTCTGCTTCGTGGAGATCTTTACTGCATATTAAAGACTGCTGAAACTGAAGAATAAAAAAGAATCTCAGCAGAAGTAATCATTTTGCTTGTTGTGTAATGAGGAATGCTCAGTTAATATTATGGATACTATTCAAAGAGCATTTTAATTGCTAAAATTTGGAATACAAATTTTATAAGTAAAAGTCCTTAGGCATTCAAATTTTTCAATATGAGAATCCTACCACATTTGACATATAACATATAAAATGTTTGTACATCTGTCTGAAAATTAAGACAGCCTATTTTCATGGTGTTAATCACTTTTATTGTTTACACTACTTCACAGTATCCAATTTGTCACATAGAAGCTTGTGTTTTACAGTGTATGGTAGATTCAAAATAGAAAAGAACCTTTCTTGGAAGGAGAAATGTATTAATTTCTACCAATTCAACGACCATATAATTATCCTCCATAATACCATCTGAAAAGTAAAAAATGATAAATGGCTGCAATAAAGAGACATCACACATGCAGAATGAAGGTTCAGAAGGGCTTATCCAACCTCCATTTTACCAGCAGTTTCTTTCAGTCACTCAGCACTACTGATTGATTCTTAGTATAATCTAGATAAATGGTTAAAATAATAACTTATGGTTCAAAGAGACTGGAAAGAGACTTTAAAAAAAGGCATTTGCTTTGGAACTGTGGTATAATTTCTAGATGTAGAACAATTAGCAAAATACAAATAGTTACTAACAATTAAAATATATTTTCTATATTGAAAAATATTTGTCATCTTTCTGTTTCTATAAAGCTGAATGCCACCCATACATTTTGTTTCACCTCATGTCTTGCAAATTACAAGGGCCACAAATATGGTTCTGTTTTTCATAAAAAATTATACATGTGTGTCGTGGCTTAAGCTGAACCCAAGACATTGTAAGAATCAATTGCTGCGACAATGATACAGGGTGTTTTGTTTTGTTTTGTTTTTTTACCCTCTTTGTCTCTCTTCACCACTTTGTGGAAAACATAGTCATATTCAATCCTTCTATAATTTACAAAATTTCTCATTCATCCAGGTTAAGTACTTGATTTGTAGTTGGACAAGTGGAGAGATAAAGACAAATGAGAACTGTTAATTTAGAACAATTTCTTGCACTATGGAGATCCTAAGAATATCACTACCAGCTAAAGAGAATGAACATTATTTATGCTGAGCTTAGTGGCCCCTAAATCCTGCTCTGCAGGGAGGGTGACCTCTTTAATGCTCTAATAAGATAGATGGGAGTTTCAGGAGGCATAGACCCACCCATGTCAGGTGAATTGCTGGAGATCCACATCTGTTCTTAGGAGCAAGAAAATTTAGTCCAAACTTGTGCACAGAGTGGGAATCATCCTTCAGGAGTGCTCACTCTCTCAAGTCGGAATGTAGCTCCTCAGTGGGGCTGGCCATGTAACGGTGCTACTGACACCAGTTGCTGCTGCTGCAAGCAATAGCCCCTGACAGCAGCGTGTCCTGTTTAATCTGTGACCAGTTGGGCAAGGAGTGAAGGCTTCCTTCTCCTACTGTGAGGGTTGGGTGCATACCATTGCATACCTGGGCTGAAACAGGGATTTCTAGGTATCACCCAGCAACTAGATTGTGGGGAGTGTTTCAGACTCTTTTGAGGCTCCGTGTTCCAAGGGAGAAGATCACCTTTGCCTGTACCTGTGCTTTTCCTGTTGGTTTGGCTGTAATGACTAAGAACTGTCAGTAGGGATGGCACAATTCATCATTTCTGTGCAACTAGAATCCCAGCTATATTGTTTTCAGCTGCATGAAGGGAAAATCAAACACATTCTCTTGGGTTATAATCTTCCCCATAGTGCTTATGTGAAGTAAATGTGTAGTGATCAGTTGAAAATATTTCTTGCCATACCTGAAAATCTAGGATAAGTGTTTCACCCCCATAGCTTTAATTTTTGCTGTTGTCAACATGCATCTTTTTCACTTCACTTCACTTCACTTCACTTCACTTCACTTCACTTCACTTCACTTCACTTCACTTCACTTCACTTCATTCACTTCATTCGCGTTCTTTGGTCATTACGTCATTGATATGAACTGTGAACATCATAAACTAAAGGGCACTATATCTCCTTGAAGCACAAGTGTCTTCTCATTGTCATGTCTGTTTACCTCTAACAGCAGTGAAAATCTTCATTCTTCCCCCAAGTCACTAAATGACCTCATTTAGTGGAAAATGTTGGAGCTTAAAGGTTAGTTTTTACATGCCTGTTTCATAAGTTATCCAGCAAGTATGCATGAGCCCATCTTGGCTAATAAAGCATGTGTTTGGTAACCCATGTTGTATGCTGTGGAGTTCAGATTCACTGGCATGTGCCTGATATGGTGGCATTACATGTGAATGGTGAAGAGATGATAGATTACATTGTCAGAAATAACTAGTGCTTTAGGGAATGCAGTGGCATTTTTATTTGTAGAAACTGATAATTTAAACATCTGGAAGGTAGATAAGGAGAAAAGGGTCTATTTCTGAAACTATCTCAAGGCTGGCTAGACTCAAAAGAATTATTCATAAGATTAAGGATTGGCTGAATTTGCATTCGAGTGGCAAATAACTAGAAAAAGCAAATTGCTTTCTTCACAAAAGTATCATGGGTTTGTGAGCCTGTGAATTGTTGAACTTGTATAATGAAACAATAACTTACTTTAAATACAAGATAATTAGATACTGAGGTCTGTTTATTCCCTTGTGATGCAGCCTAGCCTTCTATTGGCCATTCCTGTATTGTATTGTCACAGTAACATAACAGTGGTTTGGTTTTGGTTTTTTTTGGTTTGGCTTGGTTTGTTTTGGGGTTTGTTTTGGGATTTTTTTTTTCCTATTGTATCCTAGACAGTGCAAAACACTTTTATATTGGGGACAGAAATCTTTAGTTGCTAAATACAACCTATTTCACAAACAAGTTTCTCAGGTAAAACTCAAGAAACAGTTCTCTGAAAGAGCTGCTCCTATCATCCTTTGAATAAAGACGATACCCAATCTTCTGCTCTTTGATAGTTTGGACCATAAAATAGTCACAGTTTCCTAAGCTTTATCTCTAGAGACCCCCATTCAAATGTTCACGGCTAGCTAGGCTGCTTCTCAAGCCAGAAATACTGCATCTCTGTGTATTTCTGGAAAGGTATTTCAATGTAATTTTTAAATTCATCATTATATAATTGTCGTGGTTTAAGGCATAAATGAAGGATCCTATGAGAGACCAGGGAAGGTGGACAGACACTCAATTTCCTCTGTCTCCAAAGCAGCAATACCAAAAGCCTATCGGTACCCTTCTGGGTCTTTGAAGTACCCTCTCCTGAGGTAATCTATACCAAGGATGCATGAAGCCTTTGGACCAGTCACAGCGGGGTGTTTTTGCCATTCCCTCCCAGTTAGGCTGATTTCAGCCTCCAGTACAGTCAACTCTTGGGATCCTCCTGTCACTCCAGAAATAGAAATGG
>JARCZZ010047767.1:31991-50991 GCA_030323915.1 Brotogeris chrysoptera | reverse complement strand
CCCATTTTCCCCCCATCGGAGTGGGGGGGGGGAAGAGAAGGAGAGGAGTTTGATTTACGACTTAAACCACGACAGTTAGGTGTCCTGTCTCTGCTTCCTCCTGGCTTTCCCTCCTCCCTGGCAGAGGATGAGACTCAGAAAGTCCTTGGTCAAAGTAAATATTACTGAGCAACAACTAAAAACATCTGTTTTACCAGAGCTGTTCTGAGGCTGAAAGTCCAAACCAGCACTGCACCAGCTACTAGTACTTCTTACTTCTACTAAGAAGGAGAAAAATGACTGCTACTGCTGAACCCAGGGCACCATTTTAGAAAATATTAAAGACAGAAAAGAAGTCGACACACTTCAGACTTCCTCATATATCTCAAGATGAAAAAAAAAAAAAAAAGGTAGCTCAGATATATTTATGTATTTATTTATTAAGAAGCTGTGCAATGAATTTTTCTCAACTTAATGAGAGTTTGGCTTCCCATTAACATAATCCTTATCCCTTATGGGTTGGAAACAAATTAAACAACATATCTGCGTCCCATTAACATAGCAATGAAAAGGAAACGTATCCCACATGTGCAATGATCACCCTTGAAAACTGGTAATTTTGTTTTGTAACTACATTGCCTATTTTGAGAGGAAAAAAAAAAGGAAACATTATTATTCTATGTATGTTTAATGAAGGATCTAGAAGTTTTCAAAGATGATGAGCTTTAATTGATATAAGCTCTGAAAGCAGAGTCTGGAAAAAGTAGATTTTAAAGATTTTAGAGATTTAGTTATTACTGACCACCTTCAATCTCAAACCTCCTAGCATACAAATATGGGTAAGAGGGCAAAGGCTAGCTGCTACTTCTTAGACTTATAGAATCATAAAATCATAGAATGGTTTGGGTTGGGAAGGAACTTAAGATAATGTAGTTCCAACCCTACTGCCATGGGAAGGGATGCCTCATATGAAAACATGTCACACCAGGCTCCATTCCATCTGGCCTTGAACACTGTCAGGGCCGGAACATTTGCCACTTCTTTAGGCAACCTGTTCCAGTGCCTCACCACCCGCATAGCAAAGAACTTCCTCCTTATATCTAACCTGAATTTCCCTTTGTTAAGTTTAAACCCATTACCCCTTACCCTATCACTACAGTCCTTAATGAAGAGTCCCTCCCCAGCATCCTTGTAAGCCCCCTTCAGATTTTGGAAGGCTGCTAAGAGGTCTCCATGCAGCCTTCTTTTCGCCACGCAGAACAGCCCCAACTTTCACAACCTGTCTTCGTATGGCAGGTATTCCAATCTCCAGTCAGTCTCATGGCCCTCCTCTGGATTAGCTTCAACAGTTCCCTGTCCTTCTTGCATTGGGAACACCAGAACTGCACACAATACACCAAGTGGGGTCACATGAGAGCAGAATCAAGGGCTGGATCACCTCCTTTGACCTGTTGATTGCACTCATTTTGGTGCAGCCCAGGGAACAGTTGGCTTTCTGGGCTGTGAGAGCACACTGATGGCCCATGTTAAGATTCTCATTGACAAATACCCCTAAGTCCTTCTTCGCAGGGCTGCTCTGAATCTCTTATCCACACACCCTGCAGCTGTGCCTAGGATTGATCCAATTCAGGTGCAGGACCTTGCACTTCACTATGTTGAACTTCATAAGGTTTGTACAGGCCCACCTGACAAGCATGTCAAGGTCCCTCTGGATGGCATTCCTTCCCTCCAGCGTATCAACCGAAGCACACAGTTTGGTGTCATCGGCAAACTTGCTGAGGGTGCATTCAATCCCACTGTCCATGTTGCCAACAAAGATCACAGAATCATAGAATAGTTAGGGTTGGAAAGGGCCTTAAGATCATCAAGTTCCAACACCTTACCATGGGCAGGAACACCTCACACTAAACCATGTCACCCAAGGCTCCGTCCAACCCCAGCCTTGAACACTGCCAGCAATGGGTCATTGGCAACTTCCCGGGGCAGCCCATTTCAGTGCGTCACCACCCTCACAGTAAACAATTTCTGCTTCATAGCCAATCTAAACTTCCCCTGTTTAAGTTTGAACCCATTACCCCTTGTCCTATCACTACAGTTCCTCATAAAAAGTCCCTCCCCAGCATCCCTATAGGCCCCCTTCAGATATGGAAAGGCTTCTAGGAGTTCTCCATGCAGCCTTCTGTTCTCCAGGCTCAACACCCCCAACTTTCTCAGCCTGTCTTCATACGGGAGGTGCTCCAGTCCCCTGCTCAACCTCGTGGCCCTCCTCTGGACTTGTTCCAACGCTTCCATGTCCTTTTGATGATGAGAACACCAGAAGTACACACAGTACTTCAAGCGAGGTCTCACAAGAGCAGGGTAGAGGGGCAAGATCACCTCCTTCGACTTCTAGTCATGTTCCTTTTGATGCAGCCCAGGATACGGTTGGCTTTCTAGGCTGTGAGCGCACACTGAAACCAGCTCATGTTCATTTTCTCATCAGCCAACACCCCCAAGTCCTCCTCTGCAGGGCTGTTCTCAATCTCTTCTCCTCCCAGCCTGTAGCTGTGCCTGGGATTGCTCAGACCAAGGTGTAGGACCTTGCACTTGTCATGGTTAAGCTTCATCAGGTTGGTATCAGCCCACCTCACAAGCATGTCAAGGTGCCTCTGGATGGCATTCCTTCCCTCCAGTGTATCAAACAAACCACGCAACCTGGTGTCATCAGCAAATTTGCTGAGGGCGCACTCAATCCCACTGTCCATGTCACCAACAAAGATGCTGAACAAGACCAGTCCCAACATTGATCCCTGAGGGACACCATTCCGTACTGGTCTCCAGCTGGATATTGAGCCATTGACCACAACCCTTTGTGTGCGGCCATCCAGCCAGTTCTTTATCCACCAAGTGGTCCACCAACCGGTGTACCTACACTGACCCATGAGGGACATTAGTTGTTGCTGGTCTCCAGTTCGACATCAAGACATGTACCACAGCTGTCTGCATACAATTTTTTGTCCACTGTGTGTTTCATCTCTCACCTTTATATCTCTCTAATTTAGAGACAAGGCTGTCATGTGGGATAGTGTCAAATGCTTTGCACAAACCCAGGTAGATTACGTCAACAGCTTTGCACCTATCCTTCAGTTCCATGGCCCCATCATAGAAGGCTACCAATTTGATCAGGCAGGATATGCCCTTAGAGAAGCCATGTTGGCTGTCACCAACCATCTCTTTGCTTTTTATGTGCCTTAGCATGCTTTTCAGGAGAATCTATTTCAAGATTTTGCCAAGCACATAGGTGAGAATGACTGGTCTGTTATTCCCGGGTTCATCCATTTTCCCCTTCTTGAAAATGAAGGTTATATTTCCTTTTTTCCAGACATTGAGAACTTCCCTCGACTGCCATGATTTTTCAAATGTGATAGACAGTGCCGTAGCAACTTCATCTGCCAGCTCCTTCAGGACCTGAGGATGGATTTTATCAGGTCCCATGGACTTGTGCACATTTAGATTCTTAAGATGATCTAGAACCTGATTCTCTCTTACAGTGGGTCTAAGGTCTTTATTCTTGCAGTCTCTGCATCTGTCTTCCAAGACTTGGGCAGTATGGCTAGAGCACTTGCTGGTGAAGACTGAGGCAAAGAAGTCACTGAGAACCTCAGCCTTCTTCTAATCCAGGGTAGCCAATTCTCTAATTTCCACATTATCCTTAGACTTTTGGTGGCAGCACAGCTATAGAATCCCTTCCTGTTATCCTTGACATCCCTGTTCAGAGTCAGTTCTATCTGGGCCTTATCTTTCCTGACCTGATCCCTAGCTTCCCAGAGAACGTCCCTGTATTCCTCCCAAGCCACCTGTCCTAGCTTCTACATTCTATAAGATTCTTTTTTTCCTTCTAAGTTTTCTCAGCAGTTCCTTATCTATCTAAGGCAGCCTCCTGGTCTTCTTGCCTTAGGTTCAGATGTCCAGCAAATTTACTTGCTAGTCCTGAAACTAGATCTTCAGTGTAGTACTGGGTTTGGTGAAGTCACACTGGTTTTGAAAAGGTTGGAGTATTAATTTAATTGCTTTCTATGATATGTTTAAGTTTTAGGCTCCAAGGAGACTATAGGAATCTGAAAGAGATTATAGGAATCTAAACCTATGTTCCACATTCCTTGCTGTTTTCATCTTTTTTTTTCTTCTGTATTGTATCATGCAATAGAATACAATTATGCTATTTCCCTATGCCCAGTTATATAGTTAACTTACATTTGTCTATTTATGAGTTTGGTAATGTTTTAAGTTAAGTATCTCATTATTTTTCTAAGGTGCACATAATTTCTAGTGTGAATGCAGTTATTAATTTGTTGTTATTTTTCATTTTCTGTTATATTTGTGGATCAAATGTGAATAATACAACTCTTCAAATCCAATAAGCTGATATGCAAGCAAGGTTAAAAATGCTATACCAAGGCACTTCTCTGTATGCATTGAAAGTTTCTTGACACATTTCTGAAGCCTGAGGGATAAAACACAATTTGGACATTAAGACTGTTCAGATCATCTCTATAAGATTTATAGCAGGTATTCTTTTTCTTTTGTAGAAGATCTTTTCTTCTTTCTTCAGACACACCCCGCTAGAAGCATCACATGTCTATCACACAGGAGGCTGAGAGAGTTACTCATACCTGGAGTGTATTTTAAGACATGCTCTTACTGTTTTTTATTGGAAGTATCCTTCAATACATGCATAAAGTGAGGTAAACAGCATTATTAAAGCAAAAAAAGAATCAGTCACTCAAAATGTGAGTGATGCAGAATTAGAATTACCTTGTGTCATGGTTTAACCCCAGCCAGCAATGAAGTATGAAGCAGCTGCTTGCTTACACCTCACCTTCCCCCCAACTCCCACCTCCTTCACTGGGAGGGGTGGGGATGAGATTAGAAAGAATGCAAAACCTGTAGGTTGAGATAAGAAAAGTTTAGTTTCTAAAATAAAGTACAATATAATGCTAATACTTAATACCAATATTACTAAGGGAAATAACAAGGAGAGAGATACAAAACTGGGAAAGGAAAAAAAAACTAATAAACAGACTTGATGCACAATACAATTGATCACTGCCAGCTGACTGATACCCAGTCTGACCTGAACAGTTATCAGTCTCTTCCAGGTAACTCCCCCCCAGTTTATACACTGAGTATGACATGCTGTGGTATGGAATATCCCTTTGGCCTGTTTGGGTCCTGGCACTGCTCCCTCCCAGTTTCTGGTGTCCCTCCTCATTGGAAGGGCATGAGAAACTGAAAAGCTATTGATCAGGGTAAACGCTGCTTGTGGCTTAAGCCGTGAATCAGAGTTTGCTTACTCACCCCTCCCTCTTTCTTCCCCCAGCTCTCGGGGTGATGAGGAGGAGAATCAAAAGAATGCAACTCCCACAGGCTGAGATAAGAACAGTCCAATAACTAAGGTATAACACAAATCACTACTGCTACCACCAGTAATAATAATGACAAGCGAAATATGAGGAAAGAGAATACAATCGCTCACCACCCAATGCCAAGCCCGACCCAGCAGTGCACCCCCACCCTTCCGTGTCTCTGCCCTCCATTTTTACATCCTGGGCATGATTTGCTGTGGTATGGAATACCTCTGGCTAGTTTGGGTCAGGTGTCCTGCCTCCAATCTTCCCAGCTTCCCCTCCTCCCTGGCAGAGCATGAGACTCAAAAAGTCCTTGATAAGACCAAAACATTTCAGCTGTAACTAACAACAATCGGTGTTATCAGCGCTGTTCCCAGGCCCAAAGTCAAAAACACAGCACTGCACCAACTACTAAGAAGGAAAAAAATGACTGCTGCTACTGAACCCATGACAGCGTCACTGAGCAACAACTAAAACATCGGTGTGTTGTCAGTACTGTTCTCAGACTAAAGCCAAAACACAGCACTGCACAGCTACTGGGAAGGAAATTAAGTCTATCACAGCTGAAACCAGGACAGCTTGTTTCAGTCCTTTTATTTGTACATCTAAAGATAACTTCTTAAGTATACGATACTGCATCTGCCAAATGTTTGCCTTATTTTTGAAGGATGAGTGGGGTTCAGGTAATGAGCTTTTTGTTGATGAATTATGAGTCCTAAGTCATAAGAGATAGGTGGGCTGTGGAAAGAACAAAAGGCTCTGGTGACACCCCCTCTGGACTGTTCATCACAAGGAGCTCTGGAACCCTCAACACAGGGGACACATGGACCTGTTGAGGTTAGTCCAGAGGAAGGCCACAAAAATGATCAGAGGGATAGAACACCTCTCCTATAAGGAAAGGCTGAAAGAGTTGGGGTTGTTAAACCCAAGAGAAGACTCCAGGAAGACCTCATTGCAGCCTACCTCACTGGGACCAGGCAGATTAAGAAAAGTTGTGCTGTAAGCAAGGGCTTGACCAGCCCGAGCTCAGAGTAAGCCTATGCAAATGTAAGTAAGCTTTGGAGACCTGTACAACAGAATTGTAACTGAATAAAGTAGTTTGGGTCTAAATGGTTGGGAATCTAATCCACATCTATTAAATTTTATAGTAAAATAGACCCACTGATACACAGCTCAAAATATTTTTGATGAGGTAAGATGATGAACAGCAATGTAGATGATAATTTGTATTGGTTTTGTCTGGGATAGAGTTAGCTTTCTTCATAGTAGATTGTATGGTGCTATGCTTTGGATTTGTGAAGAAAACAGTGTTGATAATTCAGGAATGTTTTAGTTATTGCTGAGTAAGGCTTGCACATCACCAATGCTTTCTCTTTCTGATTCTCAACGCTAATCCACCAGTGAGTAGGATGGGGAGTGACCAAGAATCACCCAGAGTTACTTCTGATTGTGTTACAGGGTATAAATAAAATGCTAAAACATTTCTTTTTATTGCGAGCATCAATCCACAGTAATGTAAACCACTTTTTTAAGGCTTTTTAGTTCGAAGACAAGATTGTATCCACTCAATATTATGCTGATATTTAAAGATGGTAATGGTATTGATGAGTATACTGTGTATCTATTTGATACTCATGAAAATCATGGGGTAGTGTGAAATAAATGTCATCAGGAATTAAGAAATTAATTGTTACTAATCAATGAGACTATCTGTAGTTGAATAACCTTGACATTGTTAGAGTCTAGAAACAGACAGGAACAGAATGGGTCAGCTGCATTTGTCTGTGAAGTCCTTGAAGCCTAATAAAATTAAAACTGTACAAGCAAAGCTAGCTTAAATGAGAGTTATTTATCATTATTCATTCAATCAAGGTCAGTATTTCCCTGTAGAGGAAGAGAGGAACGGGAAAATTCTTGACAACTGAGTTGGCAGAAGGACTTCTCTAACTTTATACGAGCAGATTCTTCCTGTAAAAGTCACAATCAGCATTTATTCTCTGGGTGTAACATCCATGAACACCATACCTACAGGTATTGTTGTTAAAGAAAATAGATGCCTTTGCAAGAAAGTTTTTTCTCAAATTATTCTGTCAGGACTAATGAATGGGATATTTACAGTGAAATAGAGATCTTTATGCTTCCTAAGGTATATTTGCATAAGGATAAAAAAGTAAGACATGAATACACTTCTAGGTGGCAAACCCTGGGAGTGCAGTTTACAATCTGGATATGCTAGTCTGTCTAAGTATATTTAGCTGTGCACTGAATTCTGGAGGTTTCACTTTCTTCACAATAAGTAAACAATTTGTGCTATGTGTACAGTACAAGTACTAATAATTTCATCACTCATATTAAAGACGAACATATTAGTGGGATTTTCCTGACTGCTTCTATAGCTGGTCTGATCCTCCTTGTTTTACCTTCACACAGAATGATTTTTGTCTCTGGAGTGTATTCTGAATTTTGTGCAGCATACTTCCCTTCAAACTTCATGCAGTGCAGCAGCTTGATCAAACAATTCTGCTCATTCTTTCCAACTGCTTTTTGCTCAGTAGAGAGGTTCAGGTTGACCATATGTGTCTTTTCATGCAAAGCAAATATTAAACCTGGAATAGTATAATTTGATGTAGGTGGATGAGAGAAGATTGTGATACACACTAGTATTTTAGAAAAGATGTTATAAGCAGGGTTTAAAAACAATACAGGCATACAACTGCAACATTAACCTATGGGAAACCTCTTGCATTGTCTATGAAATTTATGTGAGACCAAACTAGATGTTTTCCACTTGAATACAATTCCACATTTTTAAATTCTTATTTTTAAAAATGCTGGTAAATTTGAGACTGGTGGCATCTAGAATTTAGATAGAAACCTAGGCAGGATGACAGGTTTACCAGCTTATTATTTATTTCTCCTTTTGCTATTTTCTTCTTGAAATCACCATACTGTTGTTAGGTAAATATGGCAAATTCTTAAATATTTCAGCACACTTATTATCTGGTTAATAACAGCTGTATAATGATTTATATCAGAGAAGCAAAAACTTGTTTTACTCACTCCTCATTCACATATTCTGTAGTAGTAAGATATTTGTTTCCTTTTATGCTGTATACAAGATCTAAGGTGCTGTGGTTTTCTCATTGAAAAAGTCTTAGTGTGACTCCAGCATCTGAACTGTTTCATTTGCCTAAAATTCATGGGGTCTTGTCATATTTTTGTCATTTTTTTGTGAAGAAGTGAGCATTGCTTTAGTTGTTTTATTGAATTTTTAGGGTGAGAGAAAAGTACTTTTCCTTCTAACCCTACAAAGCTAGTATAGTAAGTTTGCATCAAATACAATCTGTCCTTTATCCAGGAAATAAAAAAAAAACCCTTATTTTTTCAGCACTTGTGCATTTATTTACATTTACTACCATAAATAGAAAGGACTACTTACAATAAAAAAGGTGAGTTCTGTGGCAGTTTTTGCAAGATTGAGCTCTGTATGGGTCTGTTTCTGACCTGTTTTTCAAACCTGGAAGTTCAGGTTAGATATAAGGAAGTTCCTTACTGTGAGGGTCATGAGGCACTGGAACAAGTTGTCCGAACAAGTTGTCCAAACAAATGGTAAATGCACCATGTCTGGCAGTGTTCAAGACCAGGTTAGACAGAGCCTTGGGCATCCCTGCCCATGGCAGAGGGATTAGAACTGTATGATATTAAGGTCCTTTCCAACCGTAACCATTCTATGATTCTATGATTTTATGATTCTATGACTGTATGACTCTTTATGTTGACATTGAATTTAAATACATATTGTAATAGAGGGCCAAAATTTAACCTCAGCAGAGCTAGGTATCACCACAGTTTTCATTACTGTAACTGACTTTTGCTCAAATGATACCAGGTGTTCTATAAAGACAGCATACTTTCTTTTCCAGATTATCTTTTAATAGGAAGTTATGGAGTTTAAGTAACTTGCCTTCCTCCTTGCCTTTTGTGTTTCTGCTATGTTAGCTTTAACAAGGTAATAATAGAAAAGCTATGTTCTTTTCATCTCTTCCCTTGACATAGTTTCCTTTCATTACACTAGCAAATTTCATTCACAGTTGCTCCAGTTTGAACTTCTCCTTCCTTGGAAAGAAGTGTACAGACTGCAGACTTGATTAGGTATAATAGAACAAGGTATTTTGTTACTTAGACCTTCTGAAAGAGTATTTATTCTTTACATTTCAAAGGGAGACAAATATGATTTGTCATTATCACAGTTAATTTTCTTCATGAATTAGTCATAATCAAGTATATATCTATTGTCAGTAGAAGTGAATTTTCAGAGCTTCCTTCAAAATTTAGAAAATCTTAAATATAGGTTTAAGGTACATGACTTTTCAGACATATACATGTTACTGAGCTTTATAGCACTGACCCAGGTCTCTTCTGTTCCCTCTATAAATTCAGTACCAGTCCTTGGTTTTCACTTTTTTGACTATTATTTTTTCCATGTAATAATGTATCAGATGCTTTACTTAAGTCCAGTTAGACATGCCTACTGAGTTTCTCTAATTTGGGAAATCAGTTATGACAAAAAGCCACCAGGATTCATTTGTAACAGCTGCCCCTCTCATCCCTTTTTTCAATTGCTATATTTTTCTCTCCTTGACTTCAATTTTTTAATTATTTTGTCTTTCAAAGCTGTTTTTAAACCTTAGTCCCTAGTAATATTAACCTAATTGTTTGTATTTGGTTTTATTCTTCTCTTTACATTTCTCCGGTCATAGAATCATTGAATAGTTAGGGTTGGAAAGGGTCATCTAGTTGCAATCCCCCTGCCATGGGCAGGGACACCTCCCACTGAACCGTGTCACCCAAGGCTCTATCCAACCTGGCTGCAAGTTTTGGCAGATCTGCCAGAAAACTGTGCTACTAACTGTGCAACATAATGGGTTAGTTGTTTCAGAGCTGCTGGAAGAAAATACCTACCTTTTCTATTCTCAGTTGAGTACGTAAAACTGAACTGCAATTGATTTTGCTGCTGTCTCAAATCTATTATCTTTCTGCTATTTGTTTCCACAGTATATTCACTTTCCTATCTAAAAAACACACACACTCCAAGCAAGAGTGATTTCTTTTATTTATTTATTTTTCCTGCTTTTGAGCTATGTATTGATTATCTATAATCTTTGCTTTGTATAACCACATTGCTACTAATTCTACTGGTCTTTTATATGTCTGGAGATAGCTATCATTTCTAAACATGTTAAAATCTAACCTGCAACTTATCACAGAGAAGAATCACAGAATAGTTAGAGTTGGAAAGGACCTTAAGATCATCTAGTTCTGACACCCCCTGCCTTAATCATGCTGATTTTTAATTTGAATAGGGCATATTCATTCAGTTTATTGGGCATAGGGGCAGCTGGTCCCGAGACCGATTGTGTTCACAGAGACTCATCACACATAGTACAGCATTGATTGTACAGACACCCCTGTCCCAACTTCTGCCACCTCTGACAACCCCTTTCCTTATGTGCAACCCACAGTGCATGTGTGTCAGCCCACTGACAAGGCAGCAAAATGCAGCACAGTCATTCAGGAAACTAAGGTAAGAATGATCTGGTCAATAGAAGTAATTTTTATCACAACCTAATTGTCATTTTAAGGAGCATTACCTAGAGGTCTAAATACTTTAAACTTATATGTGTATTTACTTATACGTTCTGAGGACATGCAAATTACATTTTCACTTGACATCTAAACATTAATATCTAAGAGTAGATCTCTTGTGACCTGATGATAGGGGGATGATATCGATAGAAAACCAAGAGATCTGTCTTCCTTTACTTTTTAAACAAAATTGATAAGCAGACTGAGGTCTCCCAAATCTGTATTTGGTCTCCATGAAGAAGCTGCTAACATAAAACTAATATTCATATTTTGAGTGAATAAAATATACTTTCATATAATAGCTAAAATGTTAAAAACACAGTTGTTGAAAATGAGCTTTGGGCAGTTGCTTGTACAATGTTTGTAGCTAGCATGACCTTTGCAGCTGTGTAAGATTTTAGTCTGGAATGAGCCGTTATCTTAAAATTTCAGCAAAGGAGGGGAAAGCATATAGCATTTTACAATAAACAGATATTACATAATATTCCTTTGCTCAGCATTATAATTTGTTTTTTTTTTTTTAGCAGGCTCTTGGAATGGATGGTCAGTTGGCAACATCAAAATAATGCTTTAAAAGAATGACAGATTCAGCTTCATATTTATACTATTCTTTGTGCATATTAAAGTAGGCATTACAATGGGCTATATTAGATTCTTTAATATTTAAACATAATTTCTTTTATAAATATTGTTTATTTTAAGAAACATCGAGCATCTAACGTGCAAAACTAACAGCAAAATACAGGGTTTTTTTAAAGAACTCATTAGTACAATTCATGTCCCTGGAACATTATTTTCTAGCTATTTCAATATTAGCTTAAATTAGTGTAAGAAAATTGGTTCTATTGCATTTGTTGTTCTATTTGACCTGATCATATTTGGGTTGTTTCCAGTTTACTGCCATTGCTTTCAAAGAGGCACCTATGCTCTCAAGGGGAATATCTGACATTGTGGTATAAGTTTGTGTTTAATTGTTATTGGAGCTCTGTAAATTGAAATCATTTATTCTTAATTCTTCTACTGCACAGGGCAATATTATCTGTAATGCAGGCCACTGTAAATGAGCTACTGGTCGATTTTACACTAACATTATGTTTTTGCAAGTAGAAAGATCTTTTGAACTTGCTTTACATGTGTAATAATGACAGAGAGGATTAACAGAAAAATAACAGGTGTTTTTGTGCATAAGACAGTCCTAATTAAACCATGTGAGCCACATTAGAACATGGAAATACTCAAAAAATTTTTGTTAGTGGTATCTTAATAATTTTTACATTTCTTTATATTTGTTTTATATAGTTTCAAGTAATTTTTAGGGCTCTTTAAGAACAATTTGCAGATGTATCTATATCTTTCGTAGCTGTCTGCCTCCATTACTAACATTCACAATTGATTTAATTGAAAAGGAGGTAATGTTTCAATTTAAGGATACTGTATTTTGAATATTACTTAATGAGACCTCTTTCGGGAGCAGAAAAATTACAAATGGCGATGCCTAATCTGGACATTTATAACAACTGATTGAAGTAGCTTTCAGACTGGATCTATAAGCAAAATACCACAATGAGTCAAAGTGGTTAATTGTCAAAGTGGATAAGTTAAAAATTTGATTCTTTTCTAGTAACATAGCTGATTGAAGATCAATTTGAGTTTACCTAAGTAGTACAGGAATGGTATAAATGAAGTAAGAAATACTTTCTGCTTTTGAGAGATTCAATCCTCTTGCCTGTGTTTTTAGCAGAAGTCGTGTGCATCTACTTTTTAAATGACCAGTTTGTTTTTCTGTGTTTTGTTGCCCTGTACTTACGTGGCTCTTCCAACCATTGCAAAGGCAGCATGCAACCATATAATGATTGCATATCTAGATGACAGGTGGTTATTAGCCATTAGTGTACTGGGCCTGGCTGAGATGGAGTTAATTTTCCCCACAGCAGCTTTGCATTGGTAGCTGGAAAGGTGTTGATAACACACCACTGTTTCGCATACTGCTGAGCAGCGCCCACAGGGCTTCAAGGCTGTCTGCTTTTCCAACATTCCCCCCACCTCCACCAGCAGCCTGGTGGTGGGCAAGATCTTTGGAGGGGACACAGCTGGGAGAGCTGACCCAAACTAACCAAAGGGATATTCCATACGATGTGACATCTGCTCAGCAATAAAAGCTATGGGAAAGGAGGGAGAGGGGCATTTATTATTTACAACTTTTGTATTCTGGAGCAACCATTACATGTACTGAAGCCCTGCTTCTCAGAAAGTGGCCAGATGTTGGCTACTGATGGGAAGTAGAGAATAGAAGCTTTTCTTTCCTTTGTTCCCATGCTCGACCTTTGCTTTTACTTTATTAAACTGCCTTTAACTGGTCCCACAGAGGGTTTTTTTCCCATCTGATTTTCTTCCCCCTAAGGAGGGGAGTGATAGAGTACCTTAGTAGGCATCTCCCATCCAGCCAAGGTCAAGCCATTATCAGCCTTTTTGATGCCTGGTGTAGAGTATGAGAAATTTGAGATGAGAAAAATAATTGGGAGAAGTGATGGGCAAAACATGGACTGAACAATACCAGATAGTGGAATGATTGTGGGGAACTTCTGTTGTATCTGTGGTGAAGAGACAAGGGTCAATTTTGTGTGAATTGCCTACTTAAATTCTGTGGATTTTGTGGTGGGCAATTCTTTTTCATTGATGTGAGTGAATTTCGTGAAGGTGTGTGATGAATGTAGATTTCAATGATAATTTTTAAATACGTGATTCACAGTGGCCAAGTGTGAAAAATATTGGCTTGTGTCACAAGGTTTTGGTAGCTGGAAGTGGAGGGTTGGTCTCTATAAGAGTGATTTCTGTGATAAGCTTCTAGAAGATTCTGCCATACCCAATAGACCCACTGCCAGCTGGCTCAAAAATGGATCTGCTGTTGGCCAAGGCCAAGGCCATCAGTGACAGTGGCAGAACCTCTGGGGATAACATTTAAGAAAGGAGAGAAAAAGCTGCTGAGGTACAGTAGCCAGAGGGAAGAGTGAGAA
Organism: Brotogeris chrysoptera; assembly: GCA_030323915.1. Taxonomy (NCBI): domain Eukaryota; kingdom Metazoa; phylum Chordata; class Aves; order Psittaciformes; family Psittacidae; genus Brotogeris; species Brotogeris chrysoptera. The sequence goes on along the minus strand of JARCZZ010047767.1, from coordinate 36,965 downwards.
TATGTAAATGAATGCCCTGCAGATAGCAAGGTCAATGCAGCAGGAGGGGAGGAAATACTCCAGGCACCAGAGCAGAGATTTTCCTGCAGCCTGTGGTGAAGACCATAGTGAAGACCATGGTGAGATAGGCGGTCTTCCTGTGGCCTCAGGAGGTTAATGATGGAACAGGTATCCACCTGTAGCTCATGAAGGGCCCCAAAATGGGGCAGGTAGATGCACCCTGAAGGAAGCTATGACCCTATGAGAGCCCACACTACAGCAGGTTCTTGGCAGGACTAGCGAGACAATGGAAAGAGAGTAACCCACATAGGAGCAGCTTTTCTGGCAGGACTTGTGACCCCATGGACTGCTGGAGTAGTCTGTTCCTGAAGGACTGCACCCTATGGAAGGGACCCATGCTGGACTAGTCCATGAGGAACTGCAGCCTTTGAGAAGGACCCACACTGGAGAAATTCATGAAGAACTATCTCCTGTGGGAGGGACCTCACACTGGAGCAGGGGTAGATTGTGAGGAATGAGTGACAGAAACGTGATGAACTGACCACGACCCTCATTCTCCACCTTCCTGTGCTACTGCGGGGGAGAAGGTAGAGAATTCTGGGGTGAAATTAAGCCTGGGAAGAAATAAGGGGTAGGAAGAAAGCATTTTTAAGATTTGATTTAATTTCTCATTATCCTGCTCTGACTGGTTTGGTAATATATTAACCCAGTTTTCCTGAATCAAGTCTGGTTTGCCTGTGATGGTAACTAGTGAGTCATCTCCCTGTCCTTGTCTCGACCCACTAATCTTTTGCTGTATTTTCTCTCCCCTGCTCATTTAAGGCAGAGTGTTAAGCCAGCCTACCATGCTGGCTTTGGTAGGCACCTGGCACCCAGCCAGGGTCAGCCCACCACAGTATCTATAAAAACTTATTTAACTTGTTAGACATCTTTAAGCCTAATGGATTTTCTATGGTTGTGCACTGGAATAATGAGCACACTGGTGTGGTGGGTTTGCCCTGGCTGTCAGCTGAGCACCCACACAGTCACTTGTTCACCCTATGCTCTCTGAGAAATGCTGGAAGAAAATAGGAAGAGAAAAAACAAGAAAACACATGGCTTAAACTAAAGGCAAAAATATCACACAGAAAGTACTGTTTCAGGCAAAACAGACTCAATTTGGGGAATTGAATTTCAAACATTTTATTACTGATGGACAGTAGGAAATAGAGACAACAACCATTTAAACTCTCATTTTAAACATCTTTCCTCTCCCTTTCCCAGGCTCAGCTTCACTCTGGACACCTCTCCTGCCACTCTCCTTGTGTCTGTTCCCTTGGTAATGATGCAGGTTACACTAAGTCCCTTTGGTAAGGCAGTGAGCGGTGCAGGCAGTTGGGGTCTTCTCACAGAGGCCACCCATGAAGACCACCATTACCAGCCCTTGCCACATAAACCCAATACAATTGATTTATTACTTTTCCCTAAAATATAGTCCTGTGGGATGATACATAACTGCACAAAGTAATCTCCAAAAATAGTTCAGCACTCTTGTACCAGTGTTTAATTCTTACTCTATTAATTAGTGCTTCTGGGATAAGTGTGGTCATTAAGAATTACTGTTTGATATAGGTGACTACTGTGAACCTCTGTCTGCTGGGCATGATTTAATTCCTTCTTTCAAAAAAGTAGTTCTATTGAGCTAAGTGAAAATCTTACTGACATCTAAATGTTGAAACAGAAATCTTAAGCATGAAAACATTCATTTTTGGTTACTGTTTGTTAATTTCTAATTTTCATCCCTTTCCTTATACCCATGAGGGCTGTTTCTCAAGAATGACTTCTGCAGCCATTGTAACAGTCTGTACTCACTAGTATTTGTTTCACTGGTAATCCTCTTTCCTCCAGCACTCAGTTAAGATTATATTAAAGTCAATTAAATAAATAAGAGCATTTCATTGATTTAATGAAAAATTCTTAAATCCCACCTTTTAGGCAGTCTTAGCATGTGTGTGCAATGTATTTTCAGACCATTACCTTAATTTTTATTAATGTGAAAGGACTGTACTGCAATTACAAATGGTGAGCTGCAAATAACCAATGCTCTGCTGTTTAGAATATTTCAACCCTCAACTTTTGCTGACATAAGTGTCAGGCGTCTGCCATGCTGGTGTGTGGATAAAAAGGTGAGACCCACAGCAGTGATATGAAATGAACAGTGTTAGGTAATGGCTCCCATCCATGTTAGAACTTCCTCCTGTAAACTTAGCCCCTGTACAAGATAAAATATGGTTAATGTCACTTGAAGATTTTTTTTTCCCAGTATTAAATAGTTTATAAAACACATATAATGCATTATATGAAAAAATATCACTGTTCATAGGAAACTGGTGTGACTTACGTCCTGTAATCTGATTTTTTTTTTTAAAGAGAAGTTGAATCCAGATGAGCCTGGATTAAAAAGTGCACCTGCACAATTTTATATATACAAATCTCTGACTAATTTACACTTTAAATTAGCTTATATGTTTGCAAACGAGATAATTGTGCATGTAGATCATGAGTTACCTTGCTAGCTGTTGCAGTTGTACATAATGATTAGGAGTGGGTGAACATATGTGGTTTTGAACACTGGAACTGTGAATTCTGTAAACCACAAAAATTTCCAAAGGCGCTTTCTAGACTTCTCTACTTATTAAATTTTTTTCCAAAGCAAGAGGGAGTAATTTTGACTAGTTATAGCACTGTACTTCTTTACATCTTCACAGGCTATTTTATACAGAAGAATGATCAGAAGGAAAATATTGCAAGAAAGGATTTAATGTGTCAAATTAAGTTAAATTACTACATTTTAGTTTTGAATGTTATTATTTCCCTATAAAAGAGAAGAAAGTATGTGTGTTGCTCTCCAACACAGAATAATTGCATTTTATACCCCAAGGTATTATAGTCTAGATGGTTATTGTTGAACAAATTGAATTTTGTTTGAGTATTGGTTTTTGGAGTGTCCACATGCATTCCTGAAGACCGCATTTACTGCACATTCAGACAAGAAATCCAAAACCACAGTGTGAGTGCAGGTTGCCCTTTGCAGGTTTTTGGGTGTTTGAAACACCTAGACAGTTAATATTTTTTCAGCATGGCATTATATACTGATATGAAACAGTTTGGGTTTGAACAGAGAAACTCATATAGGCTATGTACGGACTGTATTTCTCCTGGTTCTAAGGACTTCACTGGGAACAACAGGGATCAAAGAAACTGATTTTTAAGTAGTCTTATCTTGATCAAAAAGACACTAAATCATTGTCTGAGTTGGGCAATCTGATTTGAGAACCTGTGCAACGTATTTCTATCTGTCCTAGTAAAAGAAAAATTGTATATGAAATGCACAAAGAAATGTACATGGCTTTTACTTTTATAAGCGTAGCTAACCAAGTAAGTTAACTGAAAAGCTATATTCAGAGATAATATAAGTAAGCATCAAAAGAAAAAGTCAAAAGGAAAAATAAAAATCAGGAAAAAGTTCATATATTCAGATCCATGGGGAAAAAAAAAGCTTCAACATTAATTGCGTGTCTCTGTATCTTTGAAAAGCTTATGGCTTTTTTTCTGCAAGTCACATTCACTTCCTTAGTTCAGAAATCTCTGAGGAGCTATGTAAATCTTGAGAAACTATGCCCAGCAATGGAACTCACTGCGCTTATAAATTTAATTATAAAGTGTGTATTTGTGATGATAGAAGTAGAGTGTTGAAAGGAACCTTAAGAGATCATGTTATCTATTTTCTTAGTGCAAAGTAGTATTAAGTATGCTGCTGCCATTGTTTGCTTTATAGTTTAAAAACTTCCAGTAAAGGTTTTATAACCTTTACAGGCCAACCTTTACCCCTTTTGCTGTTGTTCTGGGTTCAGCAGTAGCAGTCATTTTTCTCCTTCTTAGTAGCTGGTGCAGTGCTGTGTTTTTGACTTTCAGCCTGGGAACAATGCTGATAGCATCAATGTTTTCAGTTGCTGCTCAGTAGTGTTTACTCTGACCGAGGACTTTCTGAGCCTCGTGCTCTGCCAGGGAGGAGGGGAAGCTGGGAGGAAGCAGAGACAGGACACCGAACCCAAACTGACCAAAGAGGTATTCCATACCTCAGCATGTCATGCCCACTATATAAACTGAGGGCAGTCACCTGAAAGGGTTAGATCACTGCTGGGTCAGGCTGAGTATTGGTCAGCAGATGGTGAGCGGTTGTATACTCTTCCATTGTTATTTCCCTTATCATTGTTATTATTGGTGGTAGTGGTAGTGGTTTGTGTTATACCTCAGTTACTAGACTGTTCTTATCTCAACCCATGGGAGTTACATTCTTTCAATTCTCCTCCTCATCCCTCCAGGAACGGGGAGGAGAGGAAGGGGGAGAGTGAGATAGTGGCTGTGTGGTTTTGAGTTAAAACTGAGGTTAAACTACAACAGCTGTATTTGCAGTAGGCTTTAATTTTTCACCTGTGGTCACAGAAGACAGTTATTCTTACCCTCTCTTTGCAGAAAAATATGTTTTCCTTTGGATCAATGCAGGCTACACATTCAGTTGCGTCTCATGATGTAAATTTTTTTTTTCTTCTATACATTTGCCTTCTACACATTTGTTAATTTCTGCACCCAAAGCTGAACATGTGCGCCATATGATAGTTCCCTAGAATAAGTAGATCAGAATAACTGTTGTCAGTTTCTTACATATAACCTTCTTGCTAGTACATCCCACAGTGGTAGCTGCCTGCCAGGACGATTAGCAACAGCATCACATTTTCAACTCATACTCTGTTGTCGTGGTTTAAGCCCCTCACCCACAAAGTTTTTTCACTCACTCACTCCCCTCTCTTTCTTCTCCCAGTCCCTGGGGATGGGGAGGAGAATCGAAAGAATGGACCTTCCACAGGTTGAGATAAGAACAGTTTAGTAACTAAGGTATAACACAAACCACTACTGCTACCACCAGTAATAATA
>JARCZZ010047767.1:0-31891 GCA_030323915.1 Brotogeris chrysoptera | reverse complement strand
GGCCCAAAATCAAAACCACAGCACTGCACCAGCTACCAAGAAGGAGAAAAATGACTGCTACTGCTGAACCCATGACATCTGTTCAACTATTCAGTAGGGTTGTCCAGTCAGTAATTGCTCATTTTCCATTCTTCAGTTTGATACCTGCTTTCTAAATGTAAGTTGTTGCTTTTTCTTTACTGTAAAGGCCTACACGATTCTGTGAAGGTCTTCATCTGACTGATTATATGCCAAATTGTAAATTTGCCACCATCTTTTTTTTTTTTTTTTTTAATTCCAGACTTGCTTTCTCAGGTACATGCAATGTATTTCAAGTCAGTATAATACTTAATTCTTTTTTTTTAGCTTTATTTTCTATTTAATTTAGTTACATAAAAAAGTAATGCTTCCCTCTAAGTAATGCAATAAACCTGTCATAAAGAAAGCTGTTTAGCATGATTCTTTTTTCCTCATGAATTCACATTTCATCATGAATTCACTTTTTGTAATCTTACTAATTTTCTACTTGGATGTGAATTGCTTATAATCATTCTTTCTAGCATTATTCTAAGGAATGAAGTGTGGGATGTCTGGTTTCCTTTATTAAATAGTGACATAATTCTTGTCTGTTTATATCTCTTATATTTTGGCAATGTTAATACAGAAAATTAGTTATTTAGTTTTTTAAGTATGTTTCCTGCATATACCTTTACAAAAGGAATAGAAAAGCATTTTTGTAATTATATAGGTTTATATTCAGTTGCTTTGAAATTTAAGTTTGTAATAAATGTAACTTTTAAACATAAGTATTATAAAAATCACATATTATTCTGTTATGTGTTAACAGATCTATCCCATTCTTCCTTTTATTATTTCTATCAGTCATGTTCCAATATATGAGAATAAGGTGGATGCTCAACATACAAGGTTAAGTATTAAATTTTGCTGTGAAAACTTAAGAATTTTATAAACAGAACTGAGGGCCTGTATGACATAAATTGTTAGTTATAATAGATAATGATAAAAATCCCAGAAAGAAGGCCTTCACACCAGGAAAAAAGTTGAGATAAACTCATCCTAGCCTACACCTTGGTGCTTTCTGATATTAGGATTCACCTCATTCCTTAGCTGGTTTTATACGCATTTTTTTCTTACTATTTTTTAAATTTTTACACTATTTTAGTTTTATTTTTAAATTGCTAAGAAAGCTGAATAAGATTCTTCTCCACACTCATGAAAACAGTTGGTACCTATTAAATTTCAATTCTTTACTGAAAACCACCAGGCAGTAGCAGTTGCTCCTTTGTATGTGCTCTGTAAGGTAAAATCTCTGTGTTGACTGATTTTGATCCTCAGCTGGGCAATAAAATATTTCCAGGACCCTAATTGTATCTACTGACACTTTTCCCACTGTCAGCAGTGTGTGTTAGACTCCATCTAATTAAAACAGTGTGTGGCAGCACTTGTCCTCATCATGAACGTTTCCTATGGTTTTACTTCAAGAATGTCCCTCTCCTTTTCTTCTGCTGCCATATGCACAGATATTTATTGCTACTGAATAAAGAAACTTCTTCCTGAGGTTATATTCTTCCTTTCTGCATGCTCTGCCCACTTCTGTCTTGCCAGGGAAACTGTAGCCAATGTGCTCAAATTGAATTCTGGTCTAGTCTTGGCATCCAGCCCTGTCTTCAATAGAACCTTATTGCACTGATTAGTGGATTGCCTAACACTCAACATTAGCTTCCATCTCTTAATTTGCTTTGATAATGAAATGGAGTCATTCTGTGATTAAGGAGGTAGCCAACTGCTAAGGGCAATAATCATCCTGAGAGGACCTCCCAGGGTGTGAACTTGTAGGTAGCCAAATTTATAATTTATGCTAAGCAATCTTCTTGGATGATACAGCCCTTCCAGCCAGCTCTTATTGCCCTGCCAGATCATCAGCAGTGAGCAGAGGTACCAGATGGAGCTGTGTTAAGCTTGTCTCTGATAGAAGCTTCTCTTTTTAAAGCTTACAACATCTATTACCTATTCATTGTATTTATTCTTGGTATGTGGCTGTATTGATAGATAGCTGCCGGACATACAGCAGTTAGTTCCTGTGGTGTCTGGTATGGTAAACCATATATTTTGCAGGTAACACAGGAATAAAGAAAACAAATTGTTGATGAATGTAGAATTAAGAAAACTTCTGTAGGCACACAGCAGTCTCTTGAGACAAAATACAATTTTCTAGTGTCCCAACATTTGCTTCAACAAGAAATGCTTTCTAAGTTAGGGAGAGCTTATTTCCTTCCTCTACTAAATGAAATCCCATCATCACATTACAAAATGGGCTGAAGGCTTCTCAGTGCTGCCAACATACAGTGAAGAACTGACTCAGCTGGAGAGATGTTTCTGGGGTTGAAACTGAAATCAGAAAAGCTCATGCAGGTCATTCTCTTCTACCCTGTAGGTATCCAAAAGGTTCAGCTTACACAATATTCATTAGCCAGCTGGATGTGGGTAATGAACAGGGGAAGGCACTTCTCTGTCTCGTGTTATGTTTCTTATCAACCAACATCCCCAAGTCCTCTGCAGGGCTGCTTTGGATCTCTTCTCCACCCAACCATTAGCTGTGCCTGGGATTGCCCAGATGCAGGTGCAGGACCTTGCACATCACTATGTTGAACTTCATGAGGTTTGCAGAAGCCCACCTCTCAAGCATGTCAAGGTCCCTCTGAGTGTCATCCCTTCTCTCCAGCATATCAATCCACACATCTTGGTGTCATCGGCAAACTTGTTTGGGGTGCACTCAATTCCACTGTCCATGTCACCGACAAAGATGTTGAACAGGATCTGTCCCAACACTGACGCTTGAAGGACACCACTTATTACTGGTCTCCAGCTGGACAGTGGGCCGTTGATCACAGCTCTTTTCATGCAGCCGTTCAGCCAATTCTTTAGATCACTCAGATCGTCTACACCTAAGTGGTTAGATAGAGAACACGAAGACCCAAATAATATATCTAGTGAATAATAATTCTAGTAAATTTTGTTATATTTTTTCTGATCTGAGTCATTACTTTATCTGGTTTGTATTTTCTCCCCAATTATATAGATAAAAATAATAATTAAAAATATAAACAATATTTTATGTTGTATAATAATATTTATTGCAATTTAATTATATTCAATATTCTGATCGTACATGACATGCTTTAATTATATATATTTCAAATCTCACTTATATTTAATTTCATTTTTCATTTTATTTTTCATTTATATTTCATTTCATATATTATATATATTTCAGCCATATCTATTTTGTATTCTATTTTTCTAGTTTTTAAGTATTTGGTGTTTAATGTAAATAATTCATTCACTTAGAATTTTTATATGTAAAAAAAATGCAGGATAGCACTGTTTAGCCATTTCAAAATGTAAATTTATTCATATTTGTTTATATTATACTCCAGAAAAATAGCTTGTCTTGACAACTGCTGCCTTCATTCATGTCTGACATTTAAGAGTACCATATGTGTAGAGTACATGCAAGGCTATACTTTTTCTAGAAGCATGCAGGAGGAAATTGAATGGAACAAACCTTGAAAAATTAAGTGTGCTAAACTGAAAAAAAAAAAAAAATGGTTGCTAAAAAGTCTGAAAGCCTGTAGACGTCTTTTTAATTCATTCATAAAATATTTTCTGAGTTAATGCATCTAGACTTAAGTTATTGCTATATACCACTTGGAAATATCACAGATCATTAAAATGCAATGAAGATTTGAAAAAGTTCTATCAACTTATAAGTTTGTAGAAGATCTTAATTCAGTTTTCATTTGCTTTTCCTCCAAACAAAATTGAAATGTAATGATGTAGAAATCCTCAGGATCCTTGTTTTATCATGGTATGCTTTGCTGCTTCCCTTATATATTGAACTATTTAAAACTAATTGAGATGGCTCTAGCAGGTTATCTACCAATATGCAAACAGGATAGATGGTTTAATATTTGTATGACATCTATCTTTCTTCAGCTAGTAATTTTACATCAGATAATTTGTATCCCTTACTCAAGAAAACAAATTGTATGATGAAGGAAAAATGCCAGTCTGACACTCACTATTTTTAACCATAACAGTACTCAGTGCAGAGTAGGGTTAGCAGTCTGTGCAAACAGTATTTTGCGGGGGGGGGGGGGGGGGGGAAAGGGGAAGGAAAGGTGTGAAAAATGAATACAAAACTAAATCTTGGCTAATATGTGCATTCAGAAACCATCACCATACACAGTCATTCTAGTGAGGAAATTTAGCTGCGTGTTTAGAATTCAACATACATTCTCTAAACGCAAGTGAGAATAATGTACATGTAGTAAATGGATCCAATGAACTGAAGAGTACTATAAAAGTGATTTGGTTGACTATAACTATTGAGGAGTTTCTAGAAACAGAAAGGCTGATCTTTTATATTCTGCATAACTGAACAGCCAGCGAAGATGTGTTCCCTTACTGCACTTCCTTATGTGCAGCAGCCCTTATTTTGACATACTGATGAATGTCAATGGGAATGGGAAGAATGGGATGTCTTCAAGTTGAGCTATATGTAAAGCTGAGTCATATTCAGAAGATAATAATGTACTATTAGTTTCAGGGAAAAACGAGAAAATTACACCAGTATTTCTGCATGTGAAATTATTTTTTCTGTAATATATGTTAAAATATATTTTCATGGGAAAACAAATGGCAGTAGGGAAGACTGAATAAGGCAATAGTTTTTGTTTGTTTGTTTGTTTTGTGGGTGTTTTGTATATGTACATAGATACACACATGTACACAGATACACATATATGTACACATGTATATACAGATATACATACACTAACATACTTCCACGAGTTGTCAGTTAAATAATATCTAATGTAAAAGTACTTACTAAATTTATTCACATAACACTTGTTATTGAGTGTAGCTTGTATACAGCTATCTGAATGCACAATATTGAAGGGAGAAAATATATATTTATTATTTGCTTTTCTTACTAATTGCATTAATCATTGATGAAGTCTTGGGTATAGAAGACTGAATTTCACCTAGGTTCCCTACGTACGTAGTATTTAATTTATGTAGCATGCATACTGGATTTAAAGCAAAAATATATTAGTATTTGTTATATTATAACTTGCATGTAAATTTTATGAGCAAGGCAAAAAAATATCCCCAAAATGATGAATGTTTATTACAGTTACCTCTGAAAATACCAGAGCTTATTTTTGTCATCAGATACGTGCAGTGGCTTGTGTTTGAACCCTCAGTAAAGATGTCGATACACATCCACTTCTTGTGCAGATTGAATAAAACTATGATGTGAAGACAGAGCTACACAGCTGTATAGCTACAGCCACAGCCTTAACTGGTACTGAAGATGAAAAAAGGCAAAGGAATATATAACTTTTATACATTCCTGATGGCAAATTGGTATTGGATTATGTTCTTGGATCAAGTGCTGAAGCAGTTCTAGTTGACACTATCTGCAGCTATCTGGAGAAAAAACCCTGCCATTTTTCTAAACCATCTTTTTAAAGTAGCATATGCTGGAGTTCATCTTATTTCACTGAGTATGAAGGAGTGAGAGTAACTTGCTTATCCATGCCAAATATTATTTGCATAAAGCTAGTCCTAAACATATGGTCTTGCTGTGAAGATTACTCTGTTTTGTAATGGGGCAGAAAACCCCAATGAAGAAAGTTTGTAACAAGTAAAGGAAGGAGAAATATTACTCAATATAAGCCAACAATGTGGAGTACGACAACATATAGCAAGCACTGTGGCATGCAAGCTGTGTTATTTCTGCTTACTGCATGGGCATGCATGGAAGGACAAGCAGTGACATGGAAAAAGAGATATGTGGAAATGATAAACACTACCCAGACTGTTGGGTTTTTTTATATATAGCCTTTCTTACGATTTCTTGTGACTCCAACAAAACTCCAAAACATTACTCTATGTGAATGTTTGTTGAAATTTTGGCTGACAGTTTAGCATTAAGTTTTCTTGAGATCAACATACCCATAAAACACTTCCAAAAATCAGTTAGAGATTATCACTTTAATTTTCAAGACAGTATCTATACTGGAGCTGATGATACCAGTTCACACCAGTGTGTCTGCTAAAGATATATATATAATGATTCATATCCTATGAATGTGTCTGTGATTCAGTACATTAAAAGTTCAATTTAGATTGACTGTTCATTCAACTGAGTCTTAAAGCCCCCCCAAAAGCTATTTAAAACTAAGTTAAATTTTCCTGATATCTCATATTTCAAGTGGGCTAAGTTGAAATGGTATGAAGTACCTGAGTAGTTTCTGTAGTTGGTAGCTATGGTAGTGAATCCATGAAAATAGTGGAGTCAACAGCAATAAATTAGGCCTCGGATTTTGTTTACTTGCACTGATATTGTGTTGCTAGAAATAGGGATTCTATACTATATGCTTCAAATCAAGATACATATAAAATTTACATTCATGTTTTCGCCAATGATTTTTCGTGTTTGATTCTTCTTCTCTTATTCCTTTGCATCAAGGTCCTTCTGACAAATAGAACTTGAGATGCTGTAAAACATTTCTTTGGTGCTTCAGTCATGCCTTTTCTTGTCCTGGGGGATACAAGTTTAGTATGAAACCTGGCTGCTTGGATGTGATCAGCTGCATAAATACAAGTTATTCTGCTGTCTTCTCAACCCTCAAGGAAAGTTGATAATTTTAGGGAAATGTTAACCTTATGATAGGTTTATACATAAGATTTAGCTTCTTTCCATTTCATTCCTCATGAATTATGGCAGGAAAAGAAAGAACCAACAATGGTAATAATTGACTGCTCAGGACAGAAAACAGTAAATCCACGTTTATCTTTGTCTTAGTCTGGGGACAACCTCTTAAAACGCATTTCTCTTTCTTGCAGCAGGGACATTAATGCACTTAAGAAATATGTTTTGACTTCAGAAGCCATAAAAATGATAAGAGAATGTATTAGAAAACACCTTCAGTGTAATTCAGACAACCCATATTTTAAAATATTTTTTATATTAATCTGATTTACAGTAGCTGAATAAGCTGTTCTTTAAGCCTTGATTAAAATCTTGTTGATTTTATTTTAAATTTCTGAAGTCAAATAAAGAAGTAATTATCTTATTAAATGAACATATATTAACCCAAACCAGTTGCTACTGGATTGACATAAAAAAAATGCTGTCAGTGCTGAGGAAGCAAAAAAACCTGAAGCAATCAACCACCTCTCTAATTTTGATTTTCTGGATTATCAACTCTAGATACTGTGTGTAAGATATAGTTGTATCTGTGCTTCTTTCCTTATCTCTGAAGTTTCTCCCATTTGTTGTTCATAGTAGAAATATTTATTGTCTCTCCATCTGTTTCTATGCTTCATCCTGTTCTGAGCTTTTCTTTGATGGAGAGAAGCCAATGTGCTATGTTAATCGTAATAGATTTCTCACATTACCAGCTATGAAAACATATATGGAATCATATGTTTCCTCTCTAACGCAGAAAAATTGAGATACACTGAAGAGATATCAGGCTCTTAACCCCACTAAAATCTTAATTGAACTAGGCATGTCTTAGTTTCAAATACAAGTCATTACTCCAAACTAAAATTTATTGAAGGATGGAACTAAAGTGCAACATAAATCTGGCAGTGTTAGTCTACTTTGTTTTTAGATGTTGGAAACACAGCACAGTAGGAAAATAATGTTGTATAATAAAATTTGTAAAATACAAAAAACCTAAAGGGAACAGTTCATCTTGTACAGAAGGACTTGGGGGTATTGGTAAATAAGAAAATGAACATGAGCTGGCTTCAGTGTGCACTTGCAACCCAGAAACCAGCCATATACTGAGCTGCATCAAAAAACCCATGACCAGCAGGTCAAAGGAGGTGATCCTGCCCCTTGATTCTGCTCTCATGAGATCCCACTTGGAGTACTGTATGCAGTTCTGGTGTCCCCAACATAAGAAGGGCATGCAGCTGTTGAAGCAAGTCCAGAGGAGGGCCACAGGGACAATGAGGGGGCTGGAGCACCTCCTGTATGAAGACAGGCTGAGAAAATTGGGGCTATTCAGCCTGGAGAAGAGAATGATATTGCTTTAAAAATTAGAACTGGTTCATATCCTTCTGCACATAGTTCTGTATTGTGTAATACACATATATACAAATACTGCGCATGGGATATTCAGTGGATAGATAGTTAGATTATGTGCTATTTTAGATAATCATAGAATCCTCTATGTTGGAAAAGGCGTTCAAGATCATCAAGGCCAACCATTACTCTAGCACTTCCAAGTGTATTACTAAACCATGGCACTAAGGGCCTTGTAGACATGGTTTTTGAGCACCTCTAAGTGAAGACACCCATATTGCAGCTGTTAAGAGGTGGGTAGACAAACACCAGCCCCAGTCTTCACCCAGATTGCCTGCCTCAAATGCACCCCAGTTTCTGCAGGAGCTGCCCTAAGGAAGCAGGCCCTTGGTGGAAGGAGAGCAATAGCTCTGCCTGGCGCCTTTGGTTGCTTACCTGCCTTTTTCCAGGTTTCTCAAGAGAAGCATTTAATGAGAGCTGCTGCAGCAAGCAGGCAGGGCTCTTCTGTCCCACCTCTCCCCTCAAGATATTTTGGATGAAATGAGAAAAAAGAATGAAAAAGTGTTTTCCTACCCCCTCTTCCCTGTGAACACAGGGTCAGTCTGCTCATCCTAAATTTGCTTCCCACTTAGATATATTCAGAGTGAGACAGAAGTCTCAAAATCAGAAGGCAGTTTAAACGCTCTATCTGATCTTTATTAAAATATGTATTTTCAGATTTGGGGATCAATTTTATGTTATATGTTTGACAGGCTGATGGAAGTTTTTTTCTGTAGTTTCTTGTGGAAATAAGGTTTTTTTATCACACTGTCAATCCCTATCAGTCACTTAGGAATGAACTGTCTCATTTCGATCAAAGTTAACATGCACATAAAAGATTATCTAATTGTCTCAATTTGAGGATGAAAATGAACGAATAAACATAACTAATATTTCACACTCCGTATAATTTTTTAATTAATAATGTCTTATTATCCAAAGAATTACCAACACTAATTCAAAGATAAAATGGAAAGGAAGGAAATATTTAATTTAGGGTAAGGTAGATATCTGTGTGTGTATACTGAGCTAGGTATGTATCCATATACATGCTTCTATATGTACTGGAAATTCAAAGTCAAGAGTGCATTTCAACATAAAAAAAAAAAAAAAGAAAACTATACATTTCACAGTATGAAAAGTCAAGGTCTACAAAATTACTTTAATTTTGACCCATGGAACAGACAGCTTTTTATCCTTCCTTCTTTGTTTCCTTTTAAAAAAGTTTGGAAGGTGTTTTATTTTTAGATATAAAAGTTTTCTGAGACTTTTGGTTCGTGGCCAGAGAGCATTTTAAACTTTGAAACCAAGAGCATTGATACAAATACTACATGAGCATAACCTCCTATTTTCCTTTAATCCTATTTTTTTCTGTATAAGATATTCATTTTTAAAAATAAATTCCTATTGTCATAGATTTATAAAAGGGGGTTATGACATTAAGACATGACATTGGAATTACTATTCAACTCTCAGGTTTTGTTACATACATACAATGCCTTTAAAGTTCTAAACCAATGTTTCCTTCCTCTGTTCCCCTCAGTGTAATTACCTTCTTCTCATAAAAAATGTTATAAAATGGTGCATATTGGATAAATAGTGTCAGTCTGTTTATTTATTCTTATCCAGACAAGTAACATTTTTATCTGTGAAGTCTCTTGGAATGTATTAAGACATTGCTGAACACTATCACAGGATATCAATTATCATTTTCAAGTAATTCTAGAAGCAGATATTAATTTGAGTTCTGTATTTTGCAAAAAGAAAATACATTAAGCATTGAAACTGTACCTATCCCATGATTTGAAAGATACACTTCTGAGTTTACAGAGAAAGAATAAGTTTTTTAAAAAACATGAGCAGACATCCAGATCTCAGTCACATGAATAAACAAAATACAAAGGTAAACCAATAAGAATTTGTATGCCTAGATAGAAATTCTTTTCGGCTGAAGATTTTCAATCAGTTTTAAATGACATTTAATTTCTTCTCAATGAGAAGAATATAATGGCTGCTACCATATAGTTACCATGTTTTCTCTTCTGCAGCTGGGGGTGAATCATGACAATGATTTAAATATAAAGACTGCAGATATCTGTGATATATGATTTTCTACTATGGTTTTTCTTCCTGTTCGCTTCATTCTGGCCACCAGCATTCTTCTATTTTGAGAACAGTTTTCTTGCATTCTTAAGCTTCATACTTTGATGTGTGAAAGACTTCATACCCATTAACCCCATATTTATCATCCCAAATATTGTTTTGGTGCAATATTCTGTAAGCAATAAGCAAATCTTTTCTTTCAGAGTGAGCCTGACATTATTTTTCAGAATCCTGACTTGGCTTGCACTGTGATTGACAATGGCTACACAAGAAAACAACTTTCATCTGGAGCTAACCTGCAACATCTGCCTAGCCTTTAAGGTTCAGATTTGTCTTTTTATTTTTTATCTTTTTATTTATTTATTTATTTACCCTTATACAGGAGGCCATATTGTAGGTGGCTATTTTTTTGGGGGGAAAAACTCTCTTGATTCTGAGAAACGATACCTATGGGAATGAGTTCTGAATCTACGTAATCATACAGCAGCTGCCTACTCCCTTTCCCACTCCACAACCTACAATGCTCCCAGAAGATGTTCAGGTTTATTCTAACCCCAAGTTATAACCTAAGATTAACCTATAGATTTGCAAATATTATATATATGTGCACATAATTTTATAAGGGCTGTAAGTAAATGATGCTTTATGCAATAGGAAGTCCTAGCAGAAAAAAATCCAACCAAATAATTAAATAATTCCCCAAAGGGGGAATTATTATAATTATTATTAATTGGGGAATTATTTAACTTGACCCTCACATATATTAAGACCTGCATGTACATATGCTTGTTTAGGGGGTTAACTACTTGTCTGTGTTTCCTAAAGTACCCATTGCAAATAATCCAATTTTGTTGCTTTGTGACAGAGCAAGTAGGTCAATGTGTATAACACAGTTGTTTAGTATTACCATAAATCAGAAGATACTGATTTCACAGCAGATGAATTACAAGAAGAAAATCAAATACTAGTAACGCTATTTCATCAGCTGACTTGTTGCTTCTGCAAAATGATATAGAGTCTCTGCTAGGGACATGACCTTGAAGTACCGACAATTCCTTCATAAACTCAAAACCCGCTGCTATTTTTTTGCCTATAATATTTATATAACTCTCTTATGTGTATATTCCTCAAACAAGGACTTGAACAGATTTAATTGGATATTCATTTGGATGTTGCACATATGGAGATGCCAACATTTAATTAGTAATCAATAAAAAGTCCTTTTTAAGAAAATAAAAATAGAAATATTGGACATGAAAGTCCAAGTGTTGCTAGGCCACTGAAGTTAATTTTATATTTTCTAGGCAACAGATTCCTATAATCAGATTCATAAATTTGCCACTTAAAATTCATTGCTTTATTTGCCTGTATTTTTTGAATTAGAACTTGTTTCAGTTACCTTTTCCAGCTTGTTTAATTTCTTAAGCCAGTGTAATTCTTTAGGTTATATAGTGTTCTCTTTTACTTATACTTTGTATGCCTGCTTCACAGTCATGTTTAGAGGCACTGGTAATATCCCTCCTGAGTGTGTTCGGCTAAGTTAAATGAGCAGCACTCATCTGGTAAAACAGGCAATCTATTTTATAAAACTCAGGATGTTTAGGGCTAAGTCATCTCTTTCGTGGAGGCAAGAGGCAAAGATCATTGGGATTCCAATTCTTTTAATGGAATTAGGCAGCTCTGGGGCAAAGCAGACTCTTTGGTCTGAAGTTCTGGGAAGAGTTAGGTTAACATGACTCCCGAGGCCCCTGCCTTCAAATAGAGCAGAATAAGGCCAAAATCTTAATTGCATAGTACAATAGCAGGCTAGTTTTGAGGGATCGTGTAATGTTTCCTTTCCAAATGACAGAGAGCAAGGCTGTGGTATCTCTTTTGATCAGTGTTTCAAATCTATCTGCCTTTCATCTGCAGCTGCTGCCAACCAATCTTCTCCCTGAAACAGAAAACTTTGGTAACCTTTAACAGATAACAGTTTGAAGCAGTCCCACTGAAACTGCCCAGAATTCAGTCATTCAGTTGAGTGGGTTTATTATTTAAAGCCTGCATTTGCAGATGATAAATTTTGTTTCTTTGGTTGGGTGGTTGGGTGTTTTTTGGGGGGAGGGGGGAAGTTTACTTGTTAACATTTAAACTCTATGTGAAACTGTTAGCTTTGCTAATTGTCTCCCAAACATAGTTCACACAAACATGGTCCACACAAGCCTGGTGTGCTTCAGGACAAGGTACATAGCCTGACATTGGTTAATGGATTTAATGCATCAAGGTCTGAGGTTGGGGGTAAATATAGATTTGATGGCTAACAGTTCCGTTGTCTGGAAAGTTTTGCATTCTAAGTTTAATATTTTTATGAAAGGTGAAACTGGTTGATGAGAGAGTGCATGAATATGGTCATACATGTCCAATGAAGTTATGTTTTATATGGTTATTAAGAACTTAAGGAAATGTAGGACATCATGTGCTTTTGAGCAAAATTTGAGAGCTTCAGGAATGCATAGTTATGTTTCTACAGTGGAAGCCATGAATGAAAAGTATAAGATTTCTGGGGCAATAATGTGTGGATAAACATCCATGTGGGTCCTGTGAATCCTACCTGTGAAAAGAGCTGGGTTAGTGAGATTGCTCAATTTATCTCTTTATATAGGGAGCCACAGGCAAATTTTCTGTTTGTGATTCAGTACTTATTGTCCACAGCCTCACTTTTCAACTACACTGACCAATGTTTTTCATGCATCATCTGGAACAGCATACCTCTGGCAGGAAGATACGTTTTATTTTTTTTCTCTTAAACTTAGGATGTTAAACAATTGGCTCAATCTTCCTTTGACACGCTTTGTAGTTGAATATGATGTAAGTTCTTTAGGAGCAGTTGTGTGAAACTTTCAAAGAAGTAACAGCATATAAGCTGCAGAAGGGTTCTGAAGAATAAATGGAGAAAAGGATATTAAAAGAAGAGAGACATATAATGCACAAAGTTCATTTATTTTCCCTTTTAATAATGCACTCTTCAGTTTCTTAAAAACAATTCTTTCCTTGTGTTTCTGCTATAGATAAAATCTTCAGTTTTTCTCTTTCCCCTTTTCTTTCTGTGAGAATTTTGATTAACAAGTACAGAATTTGATCTCTTTTCTTGTGATATTCCTTTCAGTGTTTCTTTCATCATACCTTCAGATGGTATTTTGTAGCCTTTTCAGAAACGTACATTGGATTGTACTTTCTGTGCTTTCTGATTCATAGTTACCTTTCATAGAATTTCTAAAATAGTTTTCAGAAAGTAATGTTTTGTATGCTACTGTTAAGCTGCCTTGTTTTCTTCATTCTGTTTTCTTTTTCTTTTTTTCTGTGCATGTTCATTTTTCTAATTCAGCATCATGGGGTTTTGCATGGCAGATGAGCTAGCTGTAAAGGTCAGCCTTGATATTACACACTATCTTTGAAAACAGAGTTAAAGGAGTTTAAGTAAATTTGCAGTATCTTTTTGAGTGTATTTACCATTTTTATAATGATGCAAAAAGTTTCTTGGTCTGGAGTTCTTAATAGCAATTATAAAATTTGTATCAGCTGTGTTTGTAGGAATGGGTCCTTTAAATATACTTAGCTCACCATGGTTTTCATGTCTCATAGAGGTGTTAAATAATAAAAAAATCAAGTTCTAAACTGAATGACACAAACGACAGAAGCATACATATTCTAAAAATGCAGGTATCCCATACAAGTATATTTGTATATGCAATTTGTATATGGTATACATTTTGAATATATGTTTCTGCATGCCTGTGATTTATGGGAAAGAAAATATGTCAGGGTTTTTTATTTGGTGTGGGTTTGGTTTTTTGTTGTTTTTTGTTGGTTTTTTTTTTTTTTTTTTTTCTAATTGGATTTTATGTGCAGTTTTAGGGAAAGTAAAACCAATGATCTTTAAGAGAACAAAAAGGTCAGAAGTAGTCTTTATAATCCATATTTTCTGTATATTTCAAGAGAAACCATAACTATTTAACTATTGCAGTAACAATAACCATTTAGCAAAGGAAAAACTGTACAAATGCTATTACCGACACTAAACACAAATCAGTTATTTTAGAAAGGATCATAAACAACCAAAATGATGGGGAAAATAAAACAAGCCTGTACAAAACCATATCTAATATATATAAATGACAAATTATTTAGCATTGGTATTTCAACCATAACTCTTTCAAATTTAAAAACCGTAAGAAATACATCAAAATGGAAAATCATTATAGAAATACATTTAAAAGTTTATAATACGCACTGTAGAATTAGGTATTTTATTTGAGGCTCCAAGAATTGATGTTTAGGTTATAAACCTTTTCCTCATAACTGTAATTCAAGAAAAACTGTGCAAATCAAATGTGAATGCAGTGCATCATACGTTTTATGCACTGATTGACTGTAGACTTCTTTGGATTCGCTTGTGAAAAATTTAAATAGAATGCAGCTAAATTCGGTTTTTAATTCATGAGTTTGCAATGGCATGAGCAAAGAAACTCTACAAAATCCCCGTAGAATTTGAGTTCCCATGGTAAAAATAGCATCTCAGAAAGTTATTTCTGCATGTATACTAATATTGTATTAGTATTCTGTATTATTACTAATTTATACTAATAACTGATTTACTTGTGTTAGCAAGAACTGAGATAACATATGCTTATCTTGACCCTTGGAGTCCTAAATTCAATGTTTTCTTACTAGATTCATCTATGTCCTATGAGCCTAAATTCGCAAATATACCATTATGGTACACTACCTACCCCCAGAGACTTTTCCAGCCTCAAGGACACACACAGGGAATAGCTTTTTTTCAAATTAGTTATTTACCATAATGTAAACACAGAGAATTAAATGCAAAAATGGAACATGGTATGGAACATGAATGCTATTTTTCATATCCAGTAGATTGCAAGTTAGAGTACTACTTACTGGAATTAGGAGTAGTATGATCCAGCTGAATTCGATAACTTTAGGTCTATAAGATGGAAGCTCATTAATACGTCAGTCAATCAAGGTAAATTTTAACAACACAACTGTAACTAAAAATGAAATTAAAATATTACTACGAGTGCTTTTTTTTTTTTGTGTGTTTTTTTTTTTTTTTTTTTTTTAAATTAATGTCTGCACTATGCAGATGCACTTGCTCTTTCAGTGTATCCCCAGGTGCTTTATGAATCACTGATTTTCAGCCTATTGACAAGCATATTTTTTCCATTTTTTCTTTAATTTGGTCTTAAAACATTTTTAATACCTCTGCTTACTTTATGTATTTTATAGGTATTCAGTCCCTGAGTGCCCTGGACCCACATTACTCTTACTTGAGTTGATCTTGGTTATGTTTTTCAGACTTGTGTGATTTTCATCTCCTAAATTTTACACTCTGAGCCCTAGCATTTCTCAGATTTTGTTCTCATTCAGGACACTGCAAACTGCATTACTTCTTTGAGATTAGTATCATTCTCTATTTGCTTCATGCTGTTGAAAAGAAAAAAACTCTAGAGGACTTTATTTTCTCCCCAGTGTGTTCACGGAACTCCCATTATTGGTAATGAAGTTTCATGTGCTCATTAAATTGTAGAATTAGTTCAAAAAGAAGGGAATTCTAATTTGCCTACCTTTTTACAACATAGAAGAGTTTAGTTCATTATCTTGAAACAAAAGCTAACAAATACTGTCATGTCTATAGGCTAACTTTAAGTATCTCCACTGTCTGCTGTCTGTGTTGGCAGTTTTCTTCAATGTTTGTGGGGGAGAGAGAGAAAACAAGAGTAATAAGGTGTTCAGAATAAAATTTCCACCTCTTTTGGGAGGTTTGTGAATGTGTCATATGTAATAAGCTGTGTATAAGCTCTCAGTGGTGCAAAAGGAAAATTTTGGTATGCTACAATCACCGGTCATGCATAGAGTTGATATGGACAATCTTACATGTTCTGTCAGCAGGCTTCAAAATGAATGTTTCCATTCTTTTTTCTCATTTGGTTTTCTGAAATGATTGTCTTTGCTGCGAATTCCTACATGTAAAAAATTGTATATGTTACGTATAGTCAATTGTCGTGGCTGAGCGCAAGCATACCCTCTTCCCCAAGTTATTAACCTAAAAGGACCTTCCCAGTTATGAATTTCCAAAGACTTTTCCATTGCCGTAACAAGTTCTTTCCCTGCTATCAGATCTGGGCCTACATGGGTTAGTGAAGCAAAATGTCTAATCACTGGGGGGACATTCATGCCCGTGTGTAAATCAGAAATGTATAATGTTAAAACATTTAAGACAAGCAACGCTTTTTTGATTCATGCATTTGGGGTCTCCTCTATCCTTCCCCCTTTTTGTTTTACTAGCACATTTTTTTACGATTTGCTGTATCCGCTCTATCACTGCTTGACCTGTGTAATTAACATAGCCAGCCACTACTCCAGGCAGCATTATTTCAGTATGATTAGTCTGATTTGAAGTCACTTGAACCTTTATAATATGTGGCATACCAGTGAATCCTACACACTATGCAACAGGTCGGAATAATGGGGGATTTAACAAATGTGCCCAGTATACTTGTCCATTACCTATGGTTACACATAATAGAACAGATATTACAAAAATCTCTGTCATTGATGTTTCTTTCTGTTGTTGAGTTCTGGGGCTTTATACATTTAGCTGGCAGCCAGTATGGTCCTGTTGCTAGATGTACACAGCTGTATCCTTGACCCCATGTCAGCAATGGCTCTGGTCTTTTCCACTCGTTATCATGTAGGTCTTTATATAGAACCAGTGGTTTGGGCAAGGAATCATCCGTCAGATGTCACAAGCTCTGTATTGCAGAAAGAGAACCAAAACTAGACAAATTTTAAAAATTTAGTACAAATTGCCCTTTTGCTAACTGTTTGTGTGGAGAAAATGCTTGCATTCCCCTTTTTATTTTTAAAGAAAACGTTTGAGCATATCACAGGTTTGTTCTACAATGCTTTGACCTGTTGGAGAATGGGGGATACCAGCAACATGAGAAACTCGCCAAGCTTGCAAAAAAGACTCAACCTTCACCAACACATAAGCAGGGCCATTGTCTGTTATTATCCTCTGTGGAACCCCTAAGCTTGAAAAAACTCACTGTCAATAAGAAATAACATCCCAGGCAGAGTCACCAGTATGAACAGTGGCCACAATAGCAGAAGAAAATGCATCTATGGAAACACGCACATATTCCTGGTTGCCAAATTCAGCAGCATGTGTAACATTTGTTTGCCAGATCTGTAATGCTTGTAAACCCCAAAGATTAGTGCCAAAATAGGTAGGAACATGTTGGCCTTGACAGTCAGGGCAGGCAGCAATGACGGCACGTTCTTCACTATTGGAAATTTTAAACTGTCGCTGTAGAGCACGAGAGCCTTGGTGGAAAAATTGATGAGGTGCTTGTGCGTGTTGTTTTATATTGGGAACAGGTCCAAGGGCAACAGCAGATACTAGTGTGTCTGCCTTTGCATTGCCCTCCAGTATAAAACCTGGGAGGGTGGTGTGACTCTGAACATGCATAATATAATAGTGATGTTTCTGGTTTTGTATTGTTAGCCATATTAATTTTAGGATCCCAAGCAATTTTTCATTAGGCACTTGTCCCAAAACTGCTTTGTCTAATCACTGTACCAACCCAGCTGCATAAGCAGAGTCAGTAACAATGTTAACTGGACCAGGAAAATGTTGAAATACCATCGCTATTGCTCTAAGCTCTACTACTTGGGGTGATCCTTCTAGATAAGCTATTCGGTACTGCCAGTGAAAGTTTTCTGTTCACACAATAACAGCTTTTCCGGATTTCCCTGAGCCATCTGTAAAAACT
Source organism: Brotogeris chrysoptera (assembly GCA_030323915.1). NCBI lineage: Eukaryota > Metazoa > Chordata > Aves > Psittaciformes > Psittacidae > Brotogeris > Brotogeris chrysoptera. The sequence continues at coordinate 13,804 of JARCZZ010047767.1, read as the reverse complement.
GTTGGCTCTTCCACTGGATGGCTCTCTGATAAAAGGGGACATCATCTGTCACATCAAAGTCTGGCATGGCATGTGTCTCCACTGCTCAATGCCTGCTGGGGTGCAGCCAACAGCAGAGCTAAAGGCTCTTTTTGGTGGCAGACACAGAGGCCAACCCAGTCTTGCCCTTGACTGTGGTAGGAGGCACTTGGCCAACCTCAGTCCTTGCACCTTGTCAATGCAGAGTTTCATCTGCTTCATCCAGTAACAAATCGCTACTATGGCAAAGCACACACAGATTTACATTAGCAGTATGTATACTACAGGGGGCAGCGGCATGTTGAAAATGCTAGTGGAAGTGGACCAGCCAAAGAAATTTTCTAGCAATGGAGTTCTCTCACCCTCTTAATTTGCTCCATTGTCTGCTTTATAACATTACCATTGTATTAGAATCTTTCTAGCTTTTGCTTTATCATTTTCTAGCAGCTGCTGCAAATTTGCATGCTCTAACATCTCTTTTACAAGTGACAAATCCATACAATACAAGGTGTAGTTTCTTATTAGCAACTGGCTAGTAAGTACAGGTGGTTTTATACACAAAATAACACCTCTAATAATATCTACTTTACAAGCACATATATTCAAGCTGTTAGTTTTCAGTTGCCCCCAAGTGATGTTTTGCAATCATTCATTTTTCTCTTCCTCTATCTTATTCTGCTCAGGGTATTCACTGTCAGCTCTCATAGCTGAGGCATCAGATTCTTCCACTAGTCTGTCCAGCTCATGGTAAGGCTTGACGAACTTTGCAGCAGCCGCCATCGATCTGTAGGTAGGAGGACACAAATATACCCCCTCCCCCAGGTTATCAGTTCTTGAGAAGAAGACAGGTTAAAGTTATTCCTTAAAGAAGAGGCATTCAGATGAAAAAGGAATGTGAAACAACTGCAGAAGTAAACTGCACAGTGTTAACAGTCAAGGAGTTTGCTGTGTCATTACCCACATTTTTTTTTTCTTTGCCACCCTGATGCTGCTTGGGTGGCAGCTGGTAAAACTTGTGATTGCACTACCCCTCACGCTTTTTCAGTTAGCAGTTCTTGTTTCAATTGATCTCTCTGCTCCTCCAAGGCCTCCTCCCTTGTGCCAGGTGTGTTGCAGGCCGCTTTAGACTTTGCTTGTGGTGTCTGTACAAACTGCTCTAATACTTCAATAGATTGAGAGGGGTGTTGTTTGTTTGTTTGTTTTTTTTCCAAAGTTGCTCACCCTGCTACAAACACTAGCCTGCTCGGCAGCAGCCATGAACACCTGCCTGCCAAGCCGCAGCAACAGCTTCCTGCCTGCCGAGCAGCAACCACAAATACCTGCTGGCAACCGCACTTTTGCATAAACCCTTTCTTGTCCAAAATGTCAATCTGCTACCCATTAAAAACTTTTACACGAACCCAATAACAAAAGATACACAGAACACTGTCTGCCCTCAACTCACACACCCGCGCATGGGATCCCACAAGCATGCTCCACACAACTACAATATTTGAAACACAGAATCCAGACAATCGTTACTCCCACTACATGGTCCCACATATAGAATGTGGTGCAACAACCCTGTGAGGACAATCAGGAAATCAGCTCCAAGCAGCATCATTGCAGTGAAAGGTGGCAGGCTCAATCTCAGTGGGTATCCCCGCGGAGGTTCTGCCTCCCCACATTGCATGAGGCTTGGGCTTTCATACTGACCAAAATGCATGCTCATTCCAATGCAGGTGGCCAGCCTACATCGGAAGAAGTCACCAGCAGTACCTATAAAGGTCTGCAAGGGTCAGTAGAAACACGGACATATTTATATTTGCCAACCTCTAGTACATGAGTATTACAGAGAGACTATATCAAATGAGTTGTATATCACCATTCGCCTGATATCTTTGATAAGAACATATGAGAGACCTTCCCACCATGGGTTTCGATCTGGCACATACACCATCAGGAAAGCATACAATACATCTGCATACCCCACCCATCTCACTTCTCCCTTTACAACTGGATCTGGGGGATATAAATCAGGCTTCTTTTCTGGATCAACAGGCACTAGGTCAAAAGGACTATCGAGGTCAGCACCAGAATTATCAGGCATCAGAATCTCGGGAGCAGCAGCAGTAGTCTGATGAATGTGCACAGGCTCCTCACAAATGCATTCTGGAGTTAATTAAATCATTTCCTCCAACAGGTTTCAGGTGATCTGAGAGTAGGCTTTCTTGGGATTAACAGGGCGTGGGTCAAAAGGATCGTCTTCATCTGTCCTTGCAGCCACGGCAGCAACTGGCAGAGGTTCTGGAGCGGGGGGGTGGGGTGAGGAAAGGGGCGTCACTGGGCTCTGAAACAGAGTAATCTGGTCCCTTCATGTTTCTTTTAGAATTAAAAAGGATATAGACCAGTAACTCTGTAGGGGACCTGTATTGTTGATTAGCTGTGGCTGGGGCGCCTGGAACATACATCTCATCATCAGAATCTTCCCCCAGTGTCTTTATCTTCTTCCCCCCTGGGATTTTACATCAAACTGTGGTTCCCCCAGATGGTTCTTTGCCCCTTGCATCAAGTTGCGTAACAGGGGCTGGGGGCAATGGAGGGAAGCTCCACCCCCTTCACCCGGAAAGCTTTTATTCTGAAACCCTTCTGCACTCCGGGCGCCTGCGCCTTGAATCATTAGGGGGAGCTGACAGCTCCACTTTGTCTTGCTGCTCTTTAAGTGATTTTAAAGTCTCAAAAAGCAACCGCTGTGTTGTAAGCAGTACCTGAGCCTGTTTCTCCCCCCTGTATGCATGATCAAACAGGATATCCCCCAGTTGTTTCTACACCGAGCCACTAAAGGCTGCCACAGTATCGGCCTCATACCCCTGTCTCTTACTCCATAATAGCATTTTTCGGAGGAGTAGTTCATCTGCATCCACCCCTCGCTTTTGTAAGATTATTGTCCACATGGTCAGTACGACCGACTCCTCTTTACTTAATGAGGTTCCCGTGTTCCCAGGGGCTTATCTATCCAAGTGTCTCAAGTCAGGTTGGCCACACAGAACCCCACTGCTCTCAATGCTATGATGGCTCCATCTCCACGGCTATCCTCCACCGTTCTCTTTTTTCTTCTCTTAAGTTCCAGACTGTCGTGGTTTAAGTTTTAACTTAAACCATGACACAGTCTGATATTACATCTTCTACGAATCACATTGGGTCAACAGATGTCACAGTTGACATGCTAATTTGGCGATTAAGTAGAAGTTCTTCTTTACTACTACAAACCCTTACTTATATACAGTTTCTAGCATACGTGTGTCTTTTAGCTATTGATTACATCAGTTAGCAACAGCACATTATTGGATGACCCTTTATAGCATTACTGAAGTCTGTTATCTTGCCAAGCTCTTGTTCTGCAGTTAGTTACTCCCTTTGAGTCACTAACTCCTCTGGATGCCTTCTGCTTTCCCATCCAGATGCCTTCTGCTTTCCCATCCGAATGCCTTCTGTGCCTCATTCTTCATGGATAAGCTTTAATACCTTCAAGGCTGAGTTCTAACTTCATGCCCTCAGTCAGGGAATCCACGGACTTTCCGAAGCCTCCCCCCCCCCCGGTCAATAATGAATATTCTGAACCTTTTACAAGTACAATGCATTAGTGCAGATCTTAGACTATTCCATACTGAGACCAGTGGGGTAGGTATAGTGTATATGAAAACATTAAACGGACTCAGATAACTATTCTTTTCTGAAGACATATTAAGTACTGAACAGTTTTAGCAGCTCACATTAAAAAATATTTGGCTTTCAGACAAGGGCCTATAAAATATACTTTCTATATCCAATAAACAAACAAAAAAAGCTTTCATAATTCCCTGGTAATTCACCTGCTCCACTAATAAGTTCCAGCTTCTGGATTTGAAAGCGTATGGAAGATATGAAATTGTCATGTATCTTCACTTGTTGACAATACTGAACTGTGAGGTACTTAACTGTCTCAAGGGGCAAGAGCCTTGCAGAGGGATTTAAATAGATTGGAGTGTCAGTCAAACACTAATAAGGTGAAATCTAACAATAACAAATGCTAGATTATGCACCTGGGATAGAGGAACGCTGAATGCAAGTACGAACTGGGAAAGGAGTAGCTGGAGAGCTACCCAGCAGAAAGGGACCTGGAGGTGCTGGCTGATGTGACTCAATGTGAGTCAGCCATGTGCCCTGGCATCCAGGTGGGCAAACTGCATCCTAGAGTGTATCAAACAGCATCACCAGCCAGTCAAAAGAGGTGATTATCTGCTAGATTCAGTGTTGGCGCAGCCTCATCTTGAGTACTGTGTGCAGTTCTGGGCCACGCTTTGGGAATGATGTTAAGGTACTGAAATGGAATCAGAGAAGGTCAACAAAGCTGTGACAGGGCTGGGAGACGTGCTGTAAGGAGCAGCTGAGGGCTCTGTGTTTGTCCAGTTTGAAGAGGAGTCTGAGAGGAAGCTCCATAGCTGCCCAAAGCTTCCTGAGAGGGAGAAGTGAAGACAGAAACACTGATCTCTTCTCCCTGGAATGCAGTGATGGGACAGAATCATAGAATGGTTAGGGTTGGAAGGGACCTTAAAGATCATCTAGCTCCACAAGCCCTGACGTCACCAGGGACACCTTCCACTAGCCCATGTTCCTCAAAGCCCCATCCAGCCTGGCCTTGAACACTTCCAGGGATGAGGCATCCACAAATTCTCTGGGCAACCTGTGCCAGTGCCTCACCACCCTCGCTGTAAAAAATTATTTCCTAAGGTCTAATCTAAATCTACGCACTCAGTTTAAAGCCATTGCTCCTTGTCCTGTCACTGCAAGTTCTTCCAAAAAGTCTTGCAGGCTTTCTTGCAGGCCTCTTTCTAGGTACTGGCAGGCTCTAAGGTCTCCTCTGAGCCTTCTCTTCTCCAGGCTGAACAAGTTCAACTCTCTCAGCCTGTCTTCATAGGGGAGGTGCTGCAGCTCTCTGATCGTCTTCATGGCCTCCTCTGGACTTGCTCGAACAGGTCCACGTCCATTTGTGTTGGGAGCCCCAGAGCTGGGTGTGGTCTTGCAGGTGCAGTCTCACTAGAGCAGAGCAGGGGGGGAGTATCACCTCCCTCGACCTGTTTGCCACACTTCTTTTGATACAGCCCAGAACACGGCTGAGTTTCCGGGCTATATGAGAATGATTCAAAGCTGCAGCATTTTTTTACTGAGAGGGTGGTCAAATACTGAAGCAGGCTTCTTAGAGAGATGGTTGATTCCCCATGTATGTCAGTGCCTTAAAAAGAGGCATATGGATAATGACATTAATACTATGCTTTAACTTAGGTGAACCCTGAAGTGGAGAGGCAATTGGACTAAATGATTGTTGGAGGTCTTCCTCCTTTTCTCCTCCACTCGTCTCCCCTTCCTCCCCTGGAGCAAGAAACACAATTTGAAGAGCTCTTCCTACCCAAATGACCTTTATTTTTTTCTGGAATATATTTTGTAGGGAGGAGAGTGAGAGCTTTCTTCCTTGTTGCTTTGTGTTTGAACCTTCCCCACTTGTATGAAGCAGCTTGCCTGAAAGTAATGTGAGACACGGTATCAATTTATAGCTTTCATGAACTCCCATGCAGTAGAATCTGTGCTTAGATTTCCACACTGCTCTGTACTGGAGATCCAAGTGTCCGACTTAGCGTTCTTCTATTTGTTCTGGGGAGCTGAACTGTATATTGCTGCACCAAAACCTAGCCTAAAGAGTGTCATTTAGCCCTTGGAGTGGTTAAGTCAAAAAACTTTAAGAAGAAAACCAAGTACTTTGTATGGTAGCATATAATACAATAATGGATTTAAAGTTAGTTTTGATAATCTCAAAGATAAAACAGCTGGTAATAATGTTGCATACCAAAAATGAGAAAATACGTCAGTAGAGGAAAAACAGCTTCTTAAAACAAATATATAAAGATTTATTTAAAGTATAAAAAAGTATAAAAAATACTTATGACATATTTTTCAGTTATGATCCGTGCAATGTTTTCCTCCCTTCTCTTTATTCTTTTCCTAAACTTCGAGTTAGTCTTCACTAAATTATCCTTCAAGAGAATTTTTCCAAAATTTGTGGATTTATATTATTTATATTACTGAAAAGTGATGTTTACACTCTGATCACTTAGTTGTGTCTTTTTTTTTGTTTTGTACTGATATTAGAATATATGCTAAATTTACTAATTGCTAGTATTCATGGAGTGTTTAATTTTTAATTAGAACACTCAAACTTGTTATTGACATTGATGAATATTAGTTACTGCTTGTGCTAATACTTAAATAATTATGAAAAAGCATTTCTGACTTTTTTAAAACAAGCAGGATTATTTAGCTGTTTGAATAAAAGCTCATGAATTTCTATATTCAGCCTCCACTAAATATGCAGCCAATGAAGGGGCATATGATTTTTATTAAATAATTTAAAGATATGTTTTATGGACTGTAATAAAGATTGGTGATTAAAAGTCTTATTTATGTGGAAACATAATTCTAAGTGGGCTTCACTAATTCAGGAAAATGAAAGCCAAGGCACATGGCAACCTAGCTCTCAAATGTCAAATCCTAGTATTTTTGTGCAATGGGCAAAACATACAGTCTAACTGCTTGTGTGATGTGAGATATCATGCAAATAAGGGTGGTCTGAGGCCACAGGTGTTTTAAGAAACTGCCATTCATGTTTGATAAGGACTAAAATCTAGTTGTTACCCAAAAACAACAATGTAAAACATAAAGAGGGAGGAAGAAGAAATTCTTAACTGTAAGGGTGGTTAGGCACTGGAATAGGTTGCCCAGGGAAGTTGTGAGTGCTCCATTGCTGGTGGTGTTCAAGGACAGGTTGGAGAGAGCCTTGGGTGGCATGGTTTAGTGGGAGGTGTCCCTGCCCATGGCAGGGAGGTTGGAACTAGATGATCTTAACGTCCTTTCCAACACTAACTATTCTATGATTCTATGATTCTATGCTGAAAGTAGGAACTATCCTGTTTTGCAGAGTGGACGTGTAAACGGGTGCCTGGAGCTATGTCTTCAGGACATTATATTCTCATCTCCTCATTTAGAAACATAGAGCCAGGTTCTCAGTCAATATAAGGAGTATTAGCTTTTTGATTTAAACTGAGGTGTACAGATTCACCACTGAAAAATCTGCTTCTTCTCAAATGACTATCAAATGCCACACAAAGTTTTTGCCAAGAAAAGCAGTATGAGGTTTGTTACATTAAATGAAAAAAAAAAAACAAAAAAAAAGCAGAGATGGAGGATAGATATATCAGTTGATTTAGGATAGTGTGGTAAATCCTCTGCTTTGCTGTGAAGTATTTCAGTCTTCATTTGATAGCCAGGACACAACAGAAAGAAAAAAAAGGAGTAATAAACCGAAATGTTGAAAAGGAGATGGTCAGAAGGAATACCTTTCTTTAAAGATGATGCAGAGAGTTCAAAAGAAAAAATAGGAAAAAATAACCTGTTTAGTCTTTCTGAAGTCATTGGCTCTGTATTTTGTTGATGAAAAAACTCCCCTGAAAAAGCAGATTTCCAAAGTTACTACTAGAGGAAGAAGCAGGACTATGCTATTTCTTTAAGGGACCAACTTCTTAATATTTAATTTCCGTATATGTTTCAGCATTTATAGATGTGAACATTGATTAAATTCAATTTTAAGCTTGAATAGTTGCATGTTGGCTAAAAGCAAGTTTCTTTTTATTAATTTAGTTTTGAAATGTAGACCTGCATAGTGTTGGTTAGTTAGGTTAGTTACATAAATCACAGAACTGAAACATTGCCACTTGAGCTGTACAATTAATGAGCACAGCTCCAAACCTAAGTATTCATGGAATATGAATAAAAAACCTGAAGGACTACACAAGGAGGAGGAAGTACATGCTGCAGTAAGGTTTAAGTGTTTCTGTCTGAAAAGTGCAGACAATTTCATGAAAAGTTCAAGAACAGAAAAAGACTAAATTGTCAGACTGCATGAATAATTAATCCAACTTCATAACAGAAACCATCTGGTGACAACAGTGTTAGTCAAGCCACTGAAAACACATTTGCAGACACTATTTTAAAATCAGAACCAGGGGGTTCCATCAGAGCTCCAGTGAATCTTCATGTATAAAAAATATATATTCAGGTGAGTTTAATGTTCTACTTTCAATCTCTATAATTTTATTGTCTAAGATGTTAGATAGCTACAAGCTTGAGATCTCATTTAATGTTGTGTTTTCTGCTGATATGTTGGTCAGAAAAAATGTGGTTTTTACACGTGTACTTTGTTTTTTTGCTTTGTTTTTTTGCATCAAGATGTGCTTTTTTTAAACCTTGGTATATATTATCTTCACTTCCTGGAAAATTGAAAGTTACGTTTTAACCACAATTATAAACTCTACAGGTTAAACAGGAGAAAAAAGTAGGAAAAAAAAGATGAAATATCTACTCAGAATATATAAAAATAAAGTTTTACAAGAACTCTTTAAAGATGTATTTGGACCATTTAACTGAAACAAGGAAGAATTTGAGGCAGTCACATTGGGTCCAAAGCTTTTAAGCTGATAGAAATTGTTATGTTAAGACATCATATTCTGAAAAATGACTATTTACATCTGATAGGGAAAGACAAGGTGAAAGAATGGGGTCATGGGGATGTGAAATTCAAGAAAATGGTGAAATAATAGGCAAAAAAAGAAGTGAATTAAAAAACTGATAAGAGCCTGAAGTAAGCAGAATAATACAGCAAAGCCTGCAGGAAGGGCAAGTGTCCTGGGTTCAGCAGTAGCACCCATTTTTCCCCTTCTTAGTAGCTGGTGCTGTGCTGTGTTTTTGACTTTCAGCCTGGGAATAGCACTGATAACACTGATGTTTTTAGTTGCTGCTCAGAAATGTCTATTCTGACCAAGGACTTTCTGAGTCTCATACTCTGCCAGGGAGGAGGGGAAGCCGGGAGGAAGCAGAGACAGGACATCTGACCCAAATTGACCAAAGAGGTATTACAGGTATTCCATACTCCAGGACTCCATGCCCACTATATAAACTGGGGGGAATTACCCGGAAGGCTTAGATCACTGCTCAGTTGGGCTGGGTATTGGTCGGTGGGTGGTGAGCAGTTGTATTCTGTTTCCTTGCTATTTCCCTTATCATTATTATTATTGGTGGAAGCAGCAGTGGTTTGTGTTATACCTTATTTACTGGGCTGTTTTTATCTCAACCCATGGGATATACATTCTTTGGATTCTCCTCCCCATCCCTCTGGGAGCTGGGAGAAGAAGGGGGGGAAGTAAGCGAATGTGTGCGTGGTTTCTGGGTTGCTGACTGGTCTTAAACCACATTTCTTTTTGGTTCCCAGTGTGGGTCACGAAGGGTTGACATAACGACAGATCTGACTAGAATGTGTTTAATCGTATATGTGATAAGTATTCATTGTTTCAGATTAATAGTCGTCACAATGCTGATTTATTGGCTCTCAAAGTTGTTGCTCTTGATCTCGCAGTTTCAACATGTCGTACCTTACTTACAGCCAGTATTTGGTGTCTTAGTGCTTATCAGCTGGGGGCCTTGGGCTAAAGTTCTTGTTTCATTGTACTTTATGGTCATGACTTGTAATACAGTAGAATCATTGATCATGAAACTTATCTGGCTTGCTTTCCCTGTGTAGTCACCACCTCTATACTTTGGGAGGTATATAATGGAAGTGTTTAGCAGTTGCACTTCTTTTTTCCACTCCTTGGGTGGTCAACCTCTGAAGGAGACATTCTCTTACCTTCCAAACTCCCCCACCAGATTGTTTACAGCACCATTTGAGAGTTCTGAAGGTTTTGAATGGCCTTTGGGTACCCTTCAGACCTACCTGCTGATTGTGACGGGAATCACCATGTTGGCATGCATACAGAGTGTGTTTTACCCATGACCATTTTGTCTGATCTCAAGAGTCAAGCAGAGTGAAGTTTGGTCCAGGGTTAGACAACAATAGAGGAGGACCTAGAGAACTTCCCTGATGATGGACAGTCATGAGTGGCAGTGTGTGTGGGATAGGATGGGAAAGTATCTAGGCCAGTGGACCCCTCCAGGGCTTTGGAACTTCACCAATGAACAAATGCAAAATCCAGAAAAATTAGTTAATCTTTTAAATGGTGTATTGTCATTCTGGTCATACCACAGACAGACAAATCATGGCAATGTGCTGGGGTTTGGCCTACGCTTACAGAGCCCTGTTCAACACTTTCCAGCATTTTCAAAGGGAAAAAAATATCCCTGGATCTGATGGAAAAGCAACCAAGAATGCAGCTACTCTAACTCCAAATACAGCAGCTACACCAGCCCTAGTGACAAGTAAAACAGCTACTCAAACTCTGACTGCAACAGATAAAGCAGCTACTCCAACGCCAAGTACAGCAGCTACACCACCCCCAGTGACAAGTACAGCAGCTACTCAAACTCTGACAGCAACGGATAGTGTAACTACTCCAGCTCCAAGCACAGCAGCTACACCAGCCCCAGTAACGAGTACATCACCTACTCAAACCCTGACAACAGATGCTGCAGCCACTCTGGCCACAGTGATAATCACTGCAGCTATACCACAGGACCAATTCGTGCCAATATCGGTTGGCCCTGTACACAAGGAGAAAGCAAAAAAGAGGCAAGAAAGATGAAGCAAGATGAAGAAACAATGTACTCACTACCTGTGATAGCATCTGACCAGGAGTTATTAATATATGAACCAGAGGAAGAAGAGGTGTCGTCTCGACCTCAGACCTCAACTGAGCTACGGAATATGTGAAAAGACCTTACCTATCAACCAGGGGAACACATCATCACCTGGTTGCTCCAATGCTGGGACAATAAGACTCACAGTCACGAACTAGAAGGTAGTGAAGCCAAGCAGCTGGGAACATTTGCTAGAGAAGGGGGAATTGTCAAAGCAATTGCAAAAGAGAAACAGTCCCTCAGCCTTTGGAGGAGGCTCTTAGGAGCTGTGAAAGGAAGGTTTCCATACAAGGACAATGAGTCATTTGGCCAAGTGGACTACTCTAGAGAAAGACATCCAACCTCTGAGGGAATCAGCCATGGTACAGATGATCTATCACATCAAGCTGAATAATGGGGATGTATCCATGGATCCAGATGAAGTCAAATTCACAAGACCCGTATGGAAGTAATTTACATGGGATGCACCTTCATCATATGCCCACTCTTTGGCAACCGTAACTTGGAATGATATAGCACCAACAACAGTGGATGAAATGACTCATCAACTCTGAGAGTTCGAAGATAATCTCACCTGTTCCATCATTTCAGCTGTTGAAAAACTGTCTCAGGAGTTCAAACAATTGAGACATGATCTATTAGATCTCTCCAGTTCCCCACATATACCAACTCACTTCTCAGCTATTAACAAAAGGCGATCTACTGCCCGAGAGAGAAGAAATAGGAGGTATATGCCACGGGCCACCCTATGGTTTTACCTGAGGGATCAAGGAGAAGACATGAGGAAGGGGCAGAAACACTCCATTGTGACTGGTCCAGCACCTCCATGCGTCCTTGTCATAGATTACCTCAGGAGAGGGTACTTCAAAGACCCAAAAGGATACCAATGGGCTTTTGGTATTGCTGCTTTGGAGACAGATGAAATTGAGCAGCTGTCCACTTTGCCTGGTCTCTCAGAGGATCCTTCTGTTGTGGGGTTGCTGAAAGTCAAAGAAAACCAAGTGACAATTGCAACCACAACAGTTCACTGGCGGCAATATCACACCAACCGAGACTCCCTGATTCCCATCCATAAGCTGATCCATACAATGGAGAGTGAAGGAGTGACCAGTAGGACCCACTCACCCTTTAATAGCCCCATCTGGCTAGTGAGAAAGTCTAAGAGAGAGTGGAGACTAACAGTAGAATATCTTCGCCTGAACGAAGTCACACCATCCTTGACTGCTGCTGTACTGGGCATGTTAGAACCCCAGTATGAACTGGAGTCAAAGGCAGCCAAGTAGTATGCCACGATTGATGTTGCCAGTGCCTTTTTCTCAATTTCTCTGGCAGCAGAGTGCAGGCCACAGTTCACTTTTACTTGGAGGGTCGTCCAGTAAACTTGGAACCGACTGCATCAGGGATAGAAACACAGCCCTACCATCTGCCATGGGCTGATCCAGACTACACTGGAACAGGGGCAAGATCGAGAACACCTGCAATACATTGATGACATTATTGTGTGGGGTGATACAGCGGAAGAGGTCTTTGAGAAAGTGAGGAAAGTAATCCAAATCCTGCTGAAAGCCAGTTTTGCCATAAAAGGGAGTAAGGTCAAGGGACCTGCACAGGAGATTCAATTCTTGGGAAGAAAATGGCAAGATGGACATCACCAGATCCCCACAGATGTGATCAACAACATAACAGCAATGTCACCACCAGCTAATAAGAAAGAAACCCAAGCTTTCTTGGGTGTTGTGAGGTTCTGGAGGATGCACATCCTGAATTACAGTTTGATTGTAAGCCCTCTCTATCATGTGACCCAGATGAAGAATGATTTTAAATGGGGCCCTGAGCAGCAACAAGCCTTTGAGCACATTAAAGAAGAGGCAGTTCATACAGTAGCCCTTGGACCAGTCTGGACAAAGCCAGATGTAAAAATGTACTGTACACCACAGCCAGGGAGAATGGTCCTACCTGAAGCCTCTGGCAGAAAGCTCCAGGGGAGACTTGATGTCGACCCCTCTGCTTTTGGAGTCGGTGATACAGAGGATCTGAGGCCAACTGAAAAAGAAATACTGACAGCCTATGAAGGTGTTTGAGCTGCTTCGGAAGTGATTGGCACTGAAGAACAGCTCCTCCTAGCACCCCGGTTGCCCATGGTGGGCTGGATGTTCAAAGGCAGGGTCTTCTCTACACATCATGCAATCGATGCTGCCAATGGAGTAAGTGGGCTGCACTAATTACACACTGAGCTCAAATAGGAAACTCCTGTTTTCCAGGAATTCTAGAAGTCATCATGGACTGGCCAGAGGGCAAAGATTTTGGAATGTCACCAAAGGAGGAGGAGGTGATGTGTGCTGAAGAGGCCCCACCATATAACAAACTGTCAGAAAGTGAAAAACAGTATGCCTTCTTTACTGATGGATCCTGTCATATTGTGGGAAAGCATTGGAGATGGAAGGCAGCTGTGTGGAGTCCCTGATGAGAAGTTGCAGAAACTGCTCAAGGAGAGGATGAATCTAATAAGTTTGATGAGGTGAAAGGCATCCAGCTGGCATTGGATATTGCTTAACAAGAAAAGCAGCCAGTACTTTATCCCTATACCGACTCATGGATGGTGGCAAATGCCCTGTGGGGGTGGTTGCAGCAACAGAAAGAGAGTAACTGGCAACACAGAGGCAAACACATCTGGGTTGCTGCACTGTGGCAAGATATCACAGCCCGGGTGCAGAGCCTGGTGGTGAAGGTACGCCATGTAGATGCTCACATACCCAGGAGTTCGGTCACTGAGGAACACCAGGACAACCAACAAGTGGATAAAATTGCTAAGATTGAAGTGACTCAGATGGACTTAGATCAGCAATATATGGGTGAATTATTTTTGGCCTGGTAGGCTGTTGTGGTTTAAGACAGTTCACTTACTCACTCCTCCCTTTTTCTTCCCCCAGTCCTGGAAGCATGGGGAGGAGAATCAAAAGAATGCAACTTCCACAGGTTGAGATAAGAACAGCTTAGTAACTAAGGTATAACACAAACCACTACTGCTACCACCAGTAATAATACAAGAGAAATACAAGGAAAGAGAATGCAACTGCTCACCAAGCCTGAC
>JARCZZ010047765.1:0-14540 GCA_030323915.1 Brotogeris chrysoptera | reverse complement strand
CCCCTCTCCACTCCCCTCCTCTCCTCTCTTCTCTTTATCAGGTTCCAGAGACATTATGCCTAAGTCACTCCCAAAGCCTCCAAGACTGGAAATTCCAACAAATGAAATCTCCAAACTGCAAGACCTCTTCATCAGTCTTCTAAACTTTAATGCAAGTGAAGAAGACACTTAACTTTCATGTAACAGCTTCAGTGAAAAAAGCACCCTTTCACACATTTTCTTGTTTTCACTGAGTGCCTTTTTGACCTCATATTGGAGAATATACCATCAGTATAAGTTATACTCTTTTAATGAAAATCTTTCATTAAGATGACAAAGAAATTTTGTCTTAGTTGTACTTACAGTTACATCACTAAGTCATGGTCCTTTTTGCCCAAGAACTATTATGATTTTCAATGCAAATCAAATTGTTCTAAGTAAATAAATATTCCCTTTCTGGGATGCCTGTGTAAGCAGAAAGTAACCTTTCCTTCTAGTCCCACCTCAAAAAGATAAACAAAATGAAACACATTCTGTTTTCTTGGCAATAATTACACTGAAAGTTATAAAAACAGTAGATGAATCAAAACGAGACTAGTCATAACTATGCCATAAACAGATGGCCCTTGTAAGGGCTGATAAACAGTACACTAAGGAACAGATTCCTGTTTAGTTATTCCAGTCATGTTCAAGTATATCTTGTTGCATATCAAGTTATATCTTGGTAGCAGTTTTAAATTCAGTAAAGGAGGAACGTAAGTCTGAATTACACCAGGTACACATTCCCTTTATCCTTCTAATAGCCAGAGGTAACAGGATAGCACAAACAGAAAATAGTACAGCCAAGACGATTAAGAGTTTTAACAGAATTACACTGTAAATCTTCACAAAAAACCCCTAAAAACACCAAAACCCAAACCAAACAAAACACTGCTAATAATTCAAAGTTTTTTTTTTTTTTTTGGTTTTTTTTTTTTTTTTTTTTTTTTTTCAAATGCAGCAATAAACTTATCCCTATTTCTATAATACCAGTCAACTTACAACTGCATGATCTGGTTAAGAGAGAACGAGCACAGATTACCTTTTTGTTGGTACAATGCAATAGTTTCCAAACACTGTTTCGCAGATTGTAGGAATCTGCAAAACTTCTGAAGGCTGCATGTAAAACCCCAATATGACATACAGAAATCTACATACTTCTAAACCATCTGTATTTCTGTTAGAAATATTTAGACATCCACAATTTAAAGTGATTCATACCACTAGTATGAATCAATAGATACACTGATTATAGGTATATTTGAAAGAAAAAATGCATTTATATTTTTTATAAATACATTAGAGGTTTGGAGGAATATGTTGACAATTTTATTGTCATATTTAAAGCAGCAAATATACCATATTACACTTATCAAAGATGCTCAATTTTAAACAAAAGCATGCATTTATTAAATGCAAAAACATATAAATGTACTAATCAAACCCACATGAATGTCTTAAAAAGATTAACAATGCACCCAAAGAATCAACTGCTTCATCACTTGGCTCAAGATTTCTAAAAATTTGAAAGAAACACTCCCTGCCCCCAAAGCCACTTACAGACACCCACTCCTCCTTAAAAAAGACTCAATAGAAAGATAAAAATGTGAAGATTACACTCAGAAAGACAGACACCCTATGGTTCATTGCAAGATTAAAGTCCAGGATCCTAAGAAACTGAATGAAATCATCAGTCTTACAATGAGGTACTATAATATCTTTGTTGTAGTTGTTGGAAGCTAGCTGTTGAACTATATCTGACTTATAGGCCAGAACATGCCTCGAGAAATTATCTGGAACAAAATACTACAAAGTCTTACAGTAAAATCAACATCTTGAATGCAGTAAAAAGCTACCTAGAAACTAGTGCATGCTCTGGATTATATATGAAATCCATTGAAGCAGCAGGCAGCAATATTCCGTTGTAGCCAGCATTTCACAACGGGTTTCAGACACAGCTTCAAGAGGAGCACATTGCCTTAATATGCTCTCAAATCAACAGATGAAGACAAGCGTTCGAAAAAAATCTGATTCCTCCTCACCAAATGCAACTCCTGCTTGTTTACTTCTATTTAATCATTTCAAAGCAGAGAATAACTGAAAAAAAATCATATGCGGAACACTTTACCAGCAAATACAAGTATCATTTGGTATAAAATCAATTGTCTGGCTGCTTCTTCTAAACTAATTGCTTTTGCTGAAAATGATCCTTTTTACATAGTATAACCTGATAGCTATGTAGGCAGACATCCTCCCTATCTCTCTCCTTATTATACACCTGTAT
Organism: Brotogeris chrysoptera; assembly: GCA_030323915.1. Taxonomy (NCBI): domain Eukaryota; kingdom Metazoa; phylum Chordata; class Aves; order Psittaciformes; family Psittacidae; genus Brotogeris; species Brotogeris chrysoptera. Next base: position 12,238 of record JARCZZ010047765.1, on the reverse strand, counting down.
TAGAAAGAAATTTCTTCTTTCATCTCAGAGAAAAAGGCAAACATGGATTTAATTGTTCGGATTCCATTATAAACCAAAAGATAAGCACTTGCCCCACTGACTAAGGGAAAACACTGGATGGCCTTAAAGAAGGGAGTACATTAACCATAGAAGAAAAAGAAGGGAGTACATTAACCATAGAAGAATTACTTTATTACATTAAACAATCCTCGAACATAGTGGAAAAACACCTAAAGTTAGGTCTGTTACCTGTTGTTTATTCTAAACTCTTCAAAGATGTCAAATACTACTGGGAGTAAAAAGAAACACCAGCTATTAAAGCCTTCTGTTAATGGGTTTGCTGCTAAATTTTGGAAAATACAGTCATGTACACAAAATACTTTTAACAACTACTGTTAATAGAAACAATTCCTTAAAATAACTGGTATTCTACATTACAAAACTTCAGAGACAAATTTAAGAAATTAAATGCATGTAGCAACCTGTTCTAAACGAACTGAACTGCTTGCCAGTTCAGATCAATACTACACATATAACCTAGTCATCTGAAACAAGCATCTCATACAGCAATAAACCTGTTGCTGAAGCACATTTAGTGTCCACCATGGCTAAATGTTTAACTGGCCTCCAAAGCATAATCTGTCAGTGCTAGCAGATTTTGCTGCAGCTTTAAAGACATGGAAATAGCTGCACAGGTCCACTAGGAACTGTACAAGTTCCTTGTATCAGAACAACTAGAAGAGATGTCTGCCAGTTCCACTGGGCCAGAGCCCAGGTTTCATATTATTTCCCACTTGTCTGCATTTTAAGTAAGTAGTTAGATGATGCTGATATCCCTAAAATATATGTTCGCTGCCAATAGACATAGAAAGTTCAGATGCAAGGCCAACTTCTCTGTACCCATTTGCAAACTCTAGTTTTAGTTATAGGATTGTAAACTACATAATTAATCCATTTGACATGATTCTATTTAACCTCTGAAATCTTTTAACTAGTGAGACTATACTCAGACAAGCTTCACACACAATCCCTGCAGAAGTGGGTTAACTACAATGTTAGGACACTAAAATATATTGGTGAGCACAGATAACCACATTTGTCTTTGTCATCTGTTTTTTTAATATATTTGTCCCCAGATAAGGTAGACCAAATATTAGGCGAAAAAAGGTACTGGAAGAATAATATCATTTTATAGTGTTTCACCTCAATGACATGGTATTTCCTAATACACAACAACAACAAGATTTGTCTCCTTTTTGGATTTACTAAATGCAAAATAGGTATTTTTTTGAAATGACACTTAGAAATTTCTCTGCCATGTGGGAAATACTTTAGTTCTGAAGTAAATTAACAGCTGAGACTGAACTACTACAGATCAGATAGGATACAGAAGTGAGATGCTGGTCACTGGAGTGATGGTGCCAGATGCACAATTCTCACAGCAGCAACTTGTCAGCTAACACATACAGGCAGCTGCCCTCAGTTTGCATAATATGCAGAGGAATAAATGCCTAGTGTGTTCAATAAGCAAGATAAGAACTGTAATAGTTAAGATACTTTCACAGGAAGTTGTTCTCTTGCTCTCTTTGAGCAACTTTACAGAGGTAATAGCCATTTCTGTTTTGCAAAGGCCTATAGTAGCAAACATCAGTTATGTGGCAAAGTGGGCAGTAGAACTGATAGCTTAGTACCAGCATTTCCACAGGAACCCGAAACAAAGTCCTAGTGTGTAAATATTTTAGACCTGTGCAAAGCAATTCTGTTCTACACATTACCTTTGTGAGATAAAAATGACAATTCTACTGGCATCGATATTTTATATGAAAATTTATGAAAGAAAATCTATGGATGTAGTCACACAACAGCTTCAGCTGCATTCTTCTTCAGCAACAAGTGAAGGTTATTCCCAAATTAAAAGAAGTACCCTACAAAATCATGGCTAGGAACTGTTACTTTCAGCATTATTGGCTGATGTTCTTATATTCAAAGGAGCATGTTGAAGAGAGAGGCTGGTTTCAAGCAAATTTTCAAGCCATTCAGAAAGACCTAACCTGTCAAAATCTGAAGTTTCATTCACTTAAATGGTACTATCCTGGTTTTCATGACCAAAGATCTGGACCATTTTGTGGCTGCATTAAATTATATTAAATATTCTCTAAATCACTATCTCAGCAGGAAGGAACTCACATCCATGACAGATGTAGAATATTGCTCATTACTGACAAGTACAATATATATATAAACAAACATTTCTTTCCTGAGCAACCCCTGTCATTAAAAGACTCCTCACCCTGCTTTAGGCATATCATATCAGTGCAAAATCCTAAACCAGTAAACTTTGAAGGCTTGGGAAAAGAATTTCAGGAGGACTGTAACAAACAAAAAAAAAATGAAACTGAACAAAAAAAAAATACAGAAAATAAAATTGTATCTATATAAAATAAAATAACTTTTTCATTTCATTTGAAAAGGTTGATCCAGATTTCAGGGTACTGTAAACAGTCAGACACCAGAATCTGAAAGCCTTAATGCTTGGCCATGTGTATGAATATAATCATATTTATGCACCACTCACAGTCAATTTCATTAAGTGACTTTCAAAAGGGCACAGAAAATAAAAGCAAAAAGGTTCTTGGGCAAGAAGTTCACCTTTATACCTCACATTAGAACAGATTACGTATTGACTAGACCCCTTGAAAACCCGTTTAATCAGGGGACTCAAAACCAGGAAGCTGACCAAACCAGAAACTTAACAGAGAATATTTATGAAAAATAATAGTCCATTTAGAACCAGTTTGGGATGAGGACTATTAAAAAGGCAGTTCTTATTAAGCACAACTTGCTTATTTCTTCCTGAAACCCACTGCCTTTAGTCAAGATCCTGATTTTTCAAGACCTTCCTATATATACAAATACAAAATCTTAGATTTGACACTGCATTTTAAAATGAAAATGAAAAATTAAAAATTGTTTTAGTAACTCCATAACTGAAGAATAAAAAGGTAGCCCATAGAATTTATTTTAAAAAATATAAAAAATTATGTTATCTTGACTTTTATCTTAGTAGTATTTTTCTGACTGTAACTGAGATGTCTGCATACACAGTTTTTTCAAATGCAATAGCTTATATAATTTAGAAAAATTCCAAAATAAAAATTCTTCTTGGTGGAGAATTAAAATCTAAATGTAAACCATGTGTAGATTAAATCAAAGTAAGCTGCTTAAACAAGATTTTGGAGGAATAGGTATGCTCTTTATAAAATAGCTTTCACACCTTAGAAACATTATGATCTAATTATATAACACGGTCTTTTTCTTTGATCCTTTTTTAATCTGACTGCTCTAGTTGCAAACTTGAGGATTATTGTCAAATAGTTGCATTAGTAATAGATAAGTATAATAATTTACAATCTATTTCAACAGTTAATTTCTTGTCTCTTTGCTAATCATGTTTTTGCTCTTTCACCCTTCATATTTATGAATATACATAGATGTAGACAGAAACAGAGGGAAAGAAAAAGACCATGTGTAATGCTCAATGAAAAAATGATGAAAAATGTAACTTGAGACATGTGAAATGTCTCTTTAGGCCAGCTGATTGCAGGGTAACTACTGAAAAGCTGATATACACACTTTTATTTATATCTACTCAAACGCAAAAAAATGTCAAAGAATCAGGATGAAGCTGATTTCCCTCTTGTGTATGTGCATAGGTTTTGATTACAAGCTTTTTTCTCAATTGATGAACTACTGCGTAGAGTTCTGAAAATCATTTACAAAAATAGTGCTGTGTTCAGGGTCAATACCTCTCCAACAGTCAGCTATAAAGTTGCCACTGATTTTTTGAAAAGAATGGGATTAGTTCCTTTTTATTTTGCCTGAAGAGATTTTGGAAGTGTGTTTCCAAAAAGAATAAAAACACCACATCTGATTAATTTGTAGTATTCTAGTATTATTCTTTTTTTTTTTTTTTTTTTTTCTCTGTTCAGAGGACAATGGTATTTTACTCAATTTAAAAGCTATCTTTCAACTCGGGAAAGAATATCAACTTATCTGAATGTTCTATTGTATCAGTAAATACTAGCTATACTACTAAACACAGTAACCATCATTAAAGATTAAAAAAGAGAAACAACAAATACAATTTTGGAGATAATTTTGTCCATTATCAAAGGACCACTTTCCTCAAGATTTAGCACAGTGTATTTGTTTTGATCCTTCAAAACTATAATACTGCTTTTCAAGGTTAGCTAAGGCATTTATGCAAGTGTCTTCCTACAACACATGCAGTGCATCTAATATCATGTTTCATCCATATAACTGGGAATCATGGACAATACTTTTTATATGGAAAACCTCTCCCTTTTACTTTTAATAATATAAAAAGTCTGAGTGCTTATAAGACTTGAAAGTCTTCATGCACACCGCTAAACCCATAGCAACTTTCCACTACTTTGCCTGCTCCCGTTTCTAGCATTTTCTTCACTGTATCGATTTCCACACAGAAAATAGAAACAAGTATAACAACAAACCCCCATATAAATGCCATGTTTACACAACAGTAGCTGATAAGAGTCTGCAGTTCATGTACTGTGTTGCACTGCCAAAGCTTTTGACTCTGTGCATACTAGAACACTTGCTGGTGACACTCTGAAATAAGATTTTTCAGTCTTGGTAAGGCTCTTAAAGCACTATTCCAACGTAAACATGTAATTAGAATAAAACATTCTTCAATAAAGGCTTTCCTGTAGCATTGGTATCATTGGTAAAATATACCAGTTCAAAGCCCTTTCAGAAAAGGTATTTTTACCAAATAGGAAAACAGAACAAGTCAGATTAAGTGTAATTCCCAAGACATACAGAAATCGGTGACAAGAACAGGAACAAAGCACGGCTCTCCTGACGTTTTTCCCCTAGTTTATTTTGTCTTTTGATACACTGCCTTCTCCATATGCAATTCAAACATAAAATCAAATTTAATTGACATTAATTATATATAGTTCATTATTATGTACTGTTCATTGCTTTTAATGCTTTTCTTTAATAATTTCTGTATTTTTAGAATAAATATATATCCACTCCAAGAACTGCTGCAGAATACGAGAAAGGGAGGAGAGGAATAATAAACCACTGATTTTTAATTCAAAGCTGAGCGTTTGTCCTGCAAATGCTACCACTGTTCCCATGCAACAGCATGAATTTCCAGCTAGGTTTTTTTCTCCTGACTTTCTTTGGCATTTAAGTGCAGAAAAGAAAGTATTTCATGGCTGCATGTGTCACTCTCAGAGATCTGAAGTTCTGGTTGCCGGCAGAGGCCATTTAAAAACAGCGCTGTCCTGGGAAAAGCAGTCTTTGGACATACTCTCATCCATAATAAAAGAGTTTCTAAATAATAATAAGAAGTGTGAGAATATATTGTTTCTCTTTGACCACTGGTGTAGGAAACCTGGTTGTAACATAAAGTCTTGTGAAGAGAAGAAGCATGTAGAGGCAAATAATAGGAAAATAGGACGCCTATGGTGCATGTTCAAACTCTCAGGAATAGCTTTTACCAAGATTAAAAAGGGAAATTAAACTGAATCCTTTGACTGTCTTTGCAGTGAAGTGAGTATACAGTAGCAATCCGTTCCACTCAAGGCTCTAAACTTTTTTCATGCTGTATTTACGTAAGGTAGTTTTGTTTTATGATTTGACTTGGCAAGCAGGAAGTTGATTTCATTTTCTATAGAGAATTCTTTTCTAAACAGCAACAATAAAATTGCATTTTACCTGTAGACCCAGACACTGTCTTTAAATGCAGAGCCATTTTATCTCTTCAGTAAATACTAACGTTTAAAAATGAACTTAGGTCAAAAGCCTTTTAAAAATGATTTGGTCAGTGGCACTAAAACAAGTTGACAGCTGCTGGATGGACAGTCTATGCTTTCAGAAAAAGGATGTCTTTTTATTAATAAGCTTACTGCTGATCTAGAATTATTTCTGACAAACAGAAATCAATCTTTTCCCAGTTCTAAGATGAGCACTTTCACATTTCAGTTAGTCAGATACTAACTTCTAATTACAGCAATTATCTGAACAGCATATAGATGCTTCTTTAAAGCATCATATTTTAAAATATTATCCATTTTTAAACTGATCAAAACTTTAAGAAGATACTTGATATAGCAAATGTCTACACTTACATACTGAAAGTACAGAATATATTTGGTATATAGGACCAAATAATTCAAAGTCGCTTTGTCAAACACACTTTTTTATGGTTTACATATCTACAGGTCATTAAATGGAGGGTAAAAATTATCAACAATGAAAGGTAAAATCTTTCTCCCACTCTCTCTCTGTATATGGTCCCTCAAGGGATCTTGCCATTTCAACAACAAAAAGAAACCTGACAGCCAATACACATACACCCTGATGACTGAAAAAACACAAGAACTAGTTCTCGTACTTTGTGCCCAAGCAAGGGATCTTTCTCCTACATTTTGTTTTTTTGAATTCAGATTGTCAAAATATTTTATCACTATTAACTCTTATATGCATCAGCTCTGTGTATCTAAAATACCTTATGTCCTGGCAGTTCTTCCCAAAACAATACACTAACAGATTCAACAGACTGAAGCAAATGCATAGCTAACTGGTCTGCCTTTGAATTCCTTGTAAGACTATGTAGTAAACAAAAACAAAATATTGAGACTACAGTTCAATGTAATTAGATATAATATGACAGGCATACAGTGAGAGCACTCCCTGAGCTATATGAAAACATTCATACATATACAATGAGTATTTGGTAGAGGCTGATCTAAACAGCTGGGAAAATAACTGTGACAAACATGCCAGAGTGCGCCACGATCTGAAATTGTTTCCTACACCTTCAAAACAAACTGCAGAAATCTACATTAAAAGTTAAGAATCAGATGCTAACCACATGCCCAGGATCAAACTGGGTGAGTTCAGGGTCTTTGTGCTGCTTCTTTCCATTTTTTTTTTTTTCCAATCATGCTGTGAATGCATGTGCAGCTGCAAATTTTACTGGAACATTTTCAAGGCTATTTCAGTATGGTTGTACCAAAAGAACCCAGAATTCATATCAGCACAAATGCATTGCAAGTACTGCAAACTCTTTATCATGAACTTTGATATGAAAACAGAAATCCTGACAAAGTGCATCTGCTGAAAATAGAGACGGATCATTCACGTAATAGCTTAGATTTCAAGCGTTATTGGGCAAAAGCCCGGTACCCAGTATGTATTGCAGTGTATCCAGAGCCCACTAAGAAGAGTTATAGAATAGAAACTTAATTACTCTAATAGACAGTTGGAGGAAGGTAATAATTTGGCCTAAGACTTACAATATGATTGCATTACAGATCTATTTTGAAATCTACAAAAATAAAGAAAAAACCCTTTTATCTCAAGAAAAGAATATATTTTTTTTTTGAGGTGAACAAGACATTTGAATGTATGCTGATAAAATAAGATTTTAAGTCTGTTTAATTATTTGCTTCTGCAGATGGTAGTTCATGAGATAAGAAAACGAAACACCAAACTCTAATGCCCTTGCATAGGGTCACCAGTGTCTTTTAGTTGTGAGCATTTTACCTGATGTGAATTAAACTATGGGGTTCATCCATAAAACCAGAGGAATCATAGGGGTATTATGAGAGAGCAGACCCATCTGCAAGGACTAAGGGACGCCCTCTATTCTCCTGGAAAGGCTATTTCCAAAGAGCTGCACTACTCTGGAATTACTATTACTTTCCCCTGGGAAACCTTTGTCTAAGAAAGGATGAGTGTCTATCTGTTTGTTTGTTTGTTTTTTTTTGTTATTGGGTGTTTTTTTTTTTTTCTTTATTTGGTGAAAATTTTACATTCTATTATGTAGTCTTAGAGAGTTTCAGTGAGATACAATTTTAAGCAACACAGCACCTATCTTCCAACATATTTTAAAAGCTGACAAAAAGTATCTTTCTGCCTTCTTACCTTGGAAATCACAGATAACCAAGACTATATTTGTCCAGGAATACTGGCATGTGATACAGATGGATAATTAACAGTATATGCAATCATATTATGCAAAATATATCTATTAAAAAATAGTATTAAAACCAGAATTTAAATCTAATTTTCTGGCATATAAAATAAAAACAGTTAGGTAAGTCTCCAACTTGAAAGATTAGAATTACTTTACTGTCCTGCAAGAAATACAGCTATATGTTTGTTAATTGAATCTTTGGGGGAAGAAAATAAAAAGCCCAACCAAACAAACAAAAAACAACAGTTAAAAATTAATCTCCCAAAGTAACATACTTTGTAAAGAATCTTGAAAAATAAAGCTGAAGTTTCCCAAACTATTACCCAAAGTACGTAACACAAACCATATTGTATTTTCAATTTAATCTTTCTTTTTTTTTGGCAAATCCAAAGACTGTGACTTTGACCAAAGCATGCTAAAAAAAATAATTAAAATTCTAATTGTTCACAGTGTGTACAGCAATACTTAGATAACACATCCAATGAATGAACAATCACCTTCTTATTCTCATATATCTGAGGTTTATTTTTGGATTTGAAATTATATGCCTGCACTATGTTACTGCTATCAGCTAAATCCACAATAACAGATAATAAAAAACAGCGAGGCTTACTTTTTTAATAACTTAAACAGCTTCTTCTGGTGAAATCAGTCTGGACACATCAGTAAAGCAAGCAATTATTTGTTAATTTGTATACATCATGAGGATGGAAAATATGAGAAAAGTTGCAAGGTCAGCTGGCAGAGATTCTAGACCTCTCAGTTCCAAAAACGTGACTAGTATCCTTCCTCTAAAATAAAACTATCCTGACTACAACTGCCAAGGAATCCTAAAAAATATTAACAGGTATCACAAACCTATCCTTAGCTCAACTATGCTCAAACCAGCCAATTTACTCAGAAACAAAAAAAAGCGTTTCAGAAAGGTGGGATTTTTTTGCAGGACCCATGCTTCGCACAGCAACAAAATTATTTAAGGTCATGCGTATACAAGGAAAAAATGCATCGATTTAACTAAATTGATTGATTTTAAATCCAGTTAAACTGGTGCAAACATCTACTGTAAATGCACTTACCCCAGCTAAGACCTCACTTAAATTGATTTAGCTTACTTCAGCAATTTATCAATGTTAGCTAAACCAATTCTGGCAAAGGTTAAGCAGGTTTAAGTGCTTTTGTATAAGGAGTTTGAACAGATTTAACTATATTGACTTTAAAACATTTTAATTAAAACAGTGTAACTTCTCATATGGGCAAAATTTAAATCCCCAAGGCAAAGAAGCAAAGCAGCATATGTTGTGGTATTGCATGCAAACTGAAATCAGCCCTGGCTTCCATTTGGGTACTCTTTCGCTGCTAAAGGGTACATACACTGTGTAATCAGCACTGGGGAGGAGGCACAGCAGCACCAAGATTAATGTTCAGATGGCACAGGGTTTTGCAGGACCAGCAGAAAAAGGATAAAGGAAAAAAAAATCCAACAAAAACCCCAAAGCCCAAACACATAGTTATGAATTGAGGAAACCTGCTCTGGGTATAAATGAAATACAAGTAGAATTCTAGCATAGCATTTTAAAGAGTCAGTTCTCAGAATGGAAACTTGTACATCTGTTTGAAACATTAAAAAAATACTAGTGCAGTATTTAATAAGGGTCTCTCTTTTATGTATAGATTGATGTAGCCTGGGAATTTCCCGGTAGGTATGGGTGATAGTCTCCATCACATACATTTTAAAGTTAGCCCCAGGAGAAGGATGACCAGTGGCAAAAGCTACTGACATTAATTTTCTCCTTCCCATCAAAACAGTAGCCCCTGCAGGCTTGTAAGCAAATTTAAGTAACGGCTCATACTTGCAAGTCTTGAGAGGCACTGATCTACAGGTGGGTGCAGGGCAAGTCCTCCACATCTTATACTCTGGAGCAAGCCTGTGCACTGCTGAAGTGACATAGTGTCTTACTCTGCCCGCAGTAACATAGGCGTACGCCTATGTCTTGTAGTCACATCTATTCCACCTCTCAGGAACAGAGTGCAGCTACAGGCACTGAAGGCATACACACATATCCACATTAACTTTCAACTTTATGATCTTTAACTCTATTCTCAAGATTTTAAAATAATATACAGCCTCTAGAATACAGAAGAAGCTACAGCAGGTAGGCTTTCATTGTCATTAATCCCAAAGTAGACACCAACCTAAGCTCACCCACCGCATCTAGCATGGTTGCATGTGACACTTCTGCTCCTTATGTTCTCTTTCCACAAGATTAGTTTCTGACTTTTCTTTTTGATTTTGCAGATCTCCTTCTCTTTTTTACTGGCACTTTGAGTGCAATTCCACGTCTCTAGCTAAAAAGCTATTTTAATGTCTTTTTGCCTTTCTGACCCCAATTCTACTAGATGAATCAGCTAACATGTTATAGGTGGGATATATGTCTGAATCCCTCCCTTGAAACCCGAGATCATCACCATTACAATTTGCTTAGTCTCTGCAGGTCTAACTTCTAGCATCCAAACCTGCCTTTCTCAGGCCAAGTTATCTCATAGCAAATGTACAACTAAGTTAGTGGTTGCATAAGCTCAAACGTGAAGCATTTAGATAAATTTAATAATGCGTTCCAACTGAACTAGATGCTGCAATGCTTCTCAATATTTAGTAGGATGAAAAACCCAACTGGAGCTAAAATTTGTGAAAGTTCGTTCAGAATTGCTGAATTTTAGTGCTTTCAGAAGAAGTCTGTAAAAATGCTACAGTACATGTTGATTAGATAACTTACTAGAATACAGAAAAATAGGTACCTACAATTTTTTAAAAAATAGATTATTAAAAAAAAGGAGCTAGGTGTTTTAAGTGTATTTTCATTAAGCAGCTCTGTCTACTTAATGGTCTTGTGAATTCTGATATTCTTTGGTAAGCTGTTTTCAAATTATTAGGCAACTAATTGCATGGCTAAGGCTAATGTTAAATGCCACTAATGTTACAAAATATGAAAGACAGGACTATATTTGCTTATGATATCACCAGGTATTTTTTACACGTAAACATATTATAAACTGTTTGCCAACAGAAAGCCGTATTCTCTCTTTAAAGGTACAGTAATGACATTTAAAAAGGAAGCAAATGACAGATTAATCTCATTTTATTTTAACCATGGCATTTATTTTGCTGTTAGTTTAACTAAGCTCTGTTCTCAGCTCAGTGGAGGATTACTTCTGGAGATGCCTGAAACTGATGAATCACCCTGGTGACACAGGTCTTGCTCCTTGCCAGATGAAGAGGAACAGATGGCTTAGACTAATGGCTAACACAGGGTGAGGTGAATCCCACACTATGTGACTAAAAATGGAAGACTAACATAAGCAAATTGAACAATTAGTTGCGTATTTTCTATGAAAATTGCTGTTATTTGTATATAGTCATAACACACGGAATGGTTATGACATAGTCATGCCATGCTTCTAAAATATCATTTTTAAGAGTATTTTTTTTTTGTTTTAACAAAATGCCCATTATTAAAATATGATACTTGCTAGTGATATGTATGAAACAATGTGTAATAAAATGTTCACAGGTTTAAACTTCATCTAAGATAGATTTTTTATAAAAATAGCAAATATGCTGTTAGAACCACCTAATTATTCTTTTATAGAATTGTTTTTTATCTTGTATCTTACATTAATACCATTAAATAGTTTAATCACTTCAAACTCAAAGTCTGCTTAACATATTTTCACCCATTTTTAGTAAATACATTTTTGCTTTATTATAGATATTGGCTATATTTCATCCTGTCATTCATCTTAGTGTAGACTTGGTATAAATCACTGCAAGACAAGCACTGAAAGCAAGACTTGCTTGACTAACATACCACAAAAGTGCATTTGTTTAATCACTACAGGTAAGTATTGCCTGGAAGGCTGCTGCAGATATACATCTCAGATGAATACATAATTTCTTTACACAGGTTAAAGAAAAAAGGTAAAAAGATACATGGCTCAATGTCCAGCTGGAGACCAGTAATGAGTGGCGTCCCTCAAGGATCAGTGCCGGGACTGGTCTTGTTCAACATCTTTGTCAGTGACATAGTGTGCCTTCAGCAAGTTTGCTGATGACACCAAGCTGTGTGGATTGGTTGATACGTTGGAGGGAAGGAATGCCATCCAGAGGGACCTTGACATGCTTGTGAGGTGGGCTGATGCCAACCT
>JARCZZ010047759.1:0-10298 GCA_030323915.1 Brotogeris chrysoptera | reverse complement strand
GAGAAAAATGACTGCTGCTGCTGAACCCATGACAGACTTTCTAAAGAAAAATACTTGTTTAACGATTAGTCCAGGACATCTGACTAGCAGCTAAATGTGGTCTCTGCAATAAACACGGTGCTTCTGTTTATTACATAGGAAGATTCCCAGTATTAATACATGTTTATGCAGGCAGTCCTATACCCTCCATTCATATTCATTTTTGTTCCTAGCATGAAATAAAAGCTTTCAACTTCCAACAGCATTCCCTATTTTGACAAAGGCAATTGTTGAAATAAATCATCTGAATACATTGAAAAGCATTTTCCCTCTGCACCTTCGGAAGAGACTAGGGCTAGTACCTGAACAGACTGCTGTTACAGGTGTTTGCCTGCCCAGGCCCTTCAGCTTAAATGCCTTTTTCTTTTAAGAACTTCACTGGCTGTATGTATTACTGGCAGAATACTGTTTTGTATCGAAATGTCATCTCTTAGTATCTGGCAGTAAGTGTAAGCCTAAACATAGTTTATCATCTTTTTGAGATTAATTTCAGTATGGCTTATTCCATCTAAAGATCTTCCAAGGCTAATGTGGTTTTGATCTTTGGGTATGTCTAGCCCAGCCAGGTTGGGTGGGGCTTTGAGCAACCTAGTCTAGTGGAAGGCTAGTGAAACCCACAGCAGGGGGTTGCAAGTAGATGATCTTGAAAGTGCTTTCCAACCCAAGCTGTTTATGATTCTATTTTAGTATGCTTGGCTTTTAGTGAAACTAATTACCAGGAACGTATCCTAGCAGCAGTGTACCCTCCCCTTATCTCCTCAACACCGCTGCTTCTCACCACCCCCCCTGATCAGACCCAGACTTTCAGCGGGGAGGAGAATCCCCAAGTTGGCATGGGCTCAGGTATTGCCTTAGAAACTGTTGCTAAGTATCAAAAATTATAGTAGACCCTAAACTATATCTATTTATGCCAAATAAATGCTTAGGAAGAGCTGGAAGGAGAAGAGGTGTGTTATTGGATACATGTGCTTTTCCTTCTGCAGAAAGCTGCAGATAACGGCTGTAAAGAAAAACCGGCCAATAATCCAGTCCATTATGTGTGAAAGCTAATCTCAATATTTATGAGTTATAACTAGAAAATGCACAGCACCTCTATATCTGCCAAGCAAATACTATAATTCAGAACCATCTCTGGGGACCAAATGGTACTATAGCAAAAATGAAGCTAGTTTTCTGCAATTAGACATTTATATTTAAAATTGCATTCAAATTCAGAAGGCTTGGTTGGATGTCTTAGAAAAGAATAGAAGGATTAGAAATTGTTTAGAGACCAGCTCTTTGAAGACTGAGAGAATGTTCATGAATTATGCGGTCAGAGCGTTCACTTTAATAAGTTCATTAAAACATAAGAAACCTTAAAAGCTAGCTAACACAAATGCAATATTATGGGAAGAGAAATGCACCATTAATGCCATGGCCTTGCTGTAAGCCATATTGTAAAGCATAACTCAGTGAATATTAAGGAAAAAGAAAACAGCCTTATTAAAAGACAAAAGTAAAAATAAACAATAACCACCACCACCAGAACGGCTGCATTTGCGACTAGCCTAATTCCAAAGAATCCAACAGAGATCAGTATCAACAAATATCTTAAGATCTCTACTTGCTGTGGGGATTTCTACATCTACTATCTCAGTACCTCTGCTGTAATAAACTGGCAGAACATTCATCAGGAGATGGCTACAGCTGTACATCTTTCTAATGCTCACAAAGTGGTCACACAGCATCACAGTAAATTCACTGTGGGCTCCTACAATGATGATGGAATCAGTCACCAAATCTCCACTGTGTTAAAATCTTTCTCTTGCCTGGAGGAACATCCCATTGGTGACGTCTTCCCTAAGGCAGGACAATAGGGAGGGGGGGGTCTTGTCTGAAGTGGTCCTCTTTCAGTAGGTAAATAAGGTCTTACAAAGTTGTTTCTTCTAATTCCAAGTCAAGCCTTCACCATCAGACCACTTTCTTCCTCAAGTTAAAAGCTGAAGAAGGCCATTCCAAAATCAAATTGCATTCCAAATTATAATGTATTCATCATGGAAGCCATGTTGAAGGTTACATGGACTGTTTTATTCCAGGGCATTTTGGAGAGTCTTACGAAGAAGCTGTCAGGTAATTGTCTGTTTTGGAGCGAGTACACAATTTCCACTGAATCGTATGCTACAGGCTATTGCACACAATAATATATTGTATTAGATGAACCACCAAATGTGGTGATTCTTACAAAGAAGCAGAGTCAAATTGTTCTGCTCTCTTTTTCCTCCTGTGCTTAAAATGAGGAAGAAGATTTTGCCTGCTGTTTACCACTGAGGTGGTACAAAGCCTGTAGGCATTGCTGTAAGGAACCTTAGGAAAAACAGTGTGTTGAAAACGTGCCTGGGCTCAGGAGGTATTAGAACAGCTTCTGAAAAGGAAACAAAGCTTATTGTATGTGTACATCTCCTTAATCTAACATGCTGACCAAAGGTACAGGAGGTCAGCACCCAGCTGTGTGGACTCTAACAGCCAATAGTCACAATTTTATCGCTCTTACGCATTTTCCCCCAACCTCCCTTCCCCAAAACAGAGGGCGGGAAGGCTTTTTTTTTATTTTTTTTTTTTTTTTTTAATTTGAATAGCCACATCTAAATAATGCATTTTGTGTGTGTTTGTATGCAAGCTTCTTCCTGATTAAGTTATAGTATGTTTTCATTTGAGAATACAGTCCCAAAGCAAGTGTGAAGATGTGTGTGTTAATTACTTATATGGAAATGAGATGGTTAATACTTCACGGTTTTGAGCCCTACAAGAATTGCATAGCAATGTGAGTGGCTGTAAAATGGATGTAGGAATGCTGTAGATATATTCTGGAGCCCATAGGGAAATTAGTCAGTTTTCTTACAAGTAAGTTTAATTTATTTTTACTCTCTGAAAATTGCAGCCTATATCTTTTCTTTAAGTGAGTTTGCAGCAAAAAAAAATAAAATATGAACTCAGAAGAAAATATCTTTTTTCATCTCTATAAATACAGTTTAGATCTGTGCTTAAATGTTCAGAGAAAGTAAAGGAAATGTAATAAAAGGTATTTCCTTTTCAGGACTGTGTAGCCATGCAGGTTCTTTAAGACAGCATTATGAGCGTTTTATTAGTACTATTAACATGATTGAGGTTTGGTGAAGTTTGCAGGACTTTCAGAAGAAATAGAAAAGTCTCTAAATTCAAGTTTTTACAGTACTTTAAGTCTCACATGTGTTTTTTGTTTGCTCAGTCCCGTGTGGCCAAAAAAGATTAGTTTCTGTGAGATCTTTGTGGTTGCTTCTTATAGACCTCCTGCTGCTATTTAAAAAGTGTAATTCCTGTGTGCACACATCTCAACAGAAGGAGACATTTCACAAATTAGACCCCTGATCCTGAATTATCCCTGAAGGGAGCAAGGGGTACATGCTGAGAAGAGAACTGCACAACTCCCCTGGTATACAGTGCTGAAAATACATCTCAGGTGACAGAGGAAACATTTACTCCAGTGTAAGGATAGTGATAGAAGAACAGGTGTTTCTAGTTCTTTGTTGTTGTCATTACTTTGCATGTGTGATTTATGGATGTTAGTTGTTCAAATCTGCTCATGCATTTGGTAAGTGAAGCTCTCCACTGGCAGCTTTGAGATGTTTGTCATTCAACACACGTGAGGAAGTTTTTTCCCCTTGCTGCTTCCAAAGTTTATTTTCCAAAACCTTTGTAACTGAAGGTGGAAGTCAAGTCCTGCCCTCTTTTTTATCAATACATTTAAAGGTCCCATTACTGTTCTCGAAGAACCAGGAAAGAAATGCAGTCTTGTTGCTAATTGAGATTGAGGTGCCAGCATTCAATTAATTCTCATTGTGCTTTTATGCATCTCAGTGACATGAATCTCAGTGGGATTCTCTTCCCAAATATTTTATCCCTCACTTTACTTCCATAATGCTCTCTATAAGGTAGAAAAGCCAGCACCTGGGCCGTGTGTCTTCCCACCGGCACAGGCCATACTGCCATAGAACCACTTTGTTCTAGTTGAGTCAGTCATGGGGTTTTAACTGTAAAATACCTGCCAAGAAAGTGGAAATATATATCCAAAAAATGCCACTTTTCCCCTGTAAAGAAGTTTGTGTGTGGTGGAGGTGAGAATGTGTCTGGATTTAATTCCTAGATACTGGCTTTTGTGCTTTTGTTTATTAGCTGTGAAAGTGAACACAGTGGGTGGCCTGTCTTCATGAGGGTCTTCAGTATCATCATTAAGGTTTCTATAAATCTTTTATAATAAACTGAATAACTGAGCTCTTCAGGCATAGTTTTCTAAGTCACTTGTGTGAAACTTCCAGATGTATTGAAGGGGAAGACAGGGCTGTGTATAAATGAATTATCTACATAAGCAACACCTTTATTTAGGTATTTAGTTTACTGGGGACACCTAAAGTGATAAACAATTGTTTCAGAAAGCTAAAGAGAGGAATCTTGGGGTTTTTTTCCTCTCTTAACGGTATGATTGGTTTTAAGTTAAAAACTCTGGGTTTGGTATTTTTCCTCCATTATACCAGTCTTGTTGGTAAGATGGTGGAAGATGTGGCTTGCCTAACTGATGCAACTATCACTAACTTAATGCAACAGTAAACCTGGTAATATGGAGGGAACACAGCCTTACGTTTTATGTTGTTAGTGCAGTGACTCTAGTCATAGGAGGAGATTAAGTTTTTCTTAACTCTTGTGTTTATTAAGCTATCTTTTTTCTGTCTTGTTGATAAATATGTTATTGCTCATTCCCTACATGAATTCCTTTTGTTTCTGCTGAGCTGTCTTCAAGTTTACAAATAGCAACATCTTTTACTCTCTTTAAATCAAAGTAATTTATGTGCAGGAGTTTCTTTGCTGCATCCCATCATGTTAGATATTAATGTAATAATTATTGAACAGTAAAATAGATAACTCCTATTAAGTAAACACAGAAATAAAGCACAGATCACATAGCATCTGTCCAGTATGTGTGCCATCAGGTAAACTTCTTTATTTGACTGCAAAATTCCGACATTATGTAACACAATTGACCAATGTGCAGTGGATAACATTTAGAGGTTTTCTTGCAAAACATGCCTAAAAGGAAAGTTGTCATAAAGAATCCCACCCACAGCAAACCTCTACTGTTTTCTACATTTTTTTTGTGAAGCAGAAGGGAGGATGTGTAAGTTCTGTATTGTGAGCTTTCTCGCAGTATAATCTCTCTCAGATTTGAGTTTGTCAAAAACCACATAAAGGCACAGATAAACATTATAAAACTGTAGGTCATCTAATAGTAGGCAGAACCAGATTTTAATTTCTGTCCTGTAAGTAGTGACACACAAGGATTTCAGGATTCAAATGTAATCTCTGCAGCTCAACAGCATCTCTGTAGGAACAGCTTCAAGTCAGAGAAGTAAGGGGTTCTGTTATCAGGCCCAATTTCTGGGACCCAGTTTTAAGATTCCCAGTGGTATCATAGAACTCTTTACATATACAGGTCTGCAGGTTAAATCCACCTTTCCAGTGAAGAGAATATGGTAATATCCTGATTGAGCCATACTGAGAGAGCATCTTAAATTCTGTTTGAGTCTCTTCAGAAATCCATGCAGTATATAGCTGGCTCCAGGGCCAGTCTCATTACAACATTGCTATGAGAAGATGTGTTCTGCAGTAAGTTACCAGGAAGCTGAGTTGAAGTACTCAGCTATAGCAGTTGCTTCCCATCAGCAAACCATCACATGCTTGTCAACATTTGAGGAATGCTAAAAGTAGTGATAAAGAGAGCATGCAACATAACTGGCTTTTTAAGTTCAGGAGCCCTGGCTATGTGGGATGTGAAGAAATGCTTATGTAAGGATGTGACAGCATCAGCAAGTCTTGTGCTGCAGATTGTTTCAGCTGGTTGGGAGCAAAGTTAATTCAGGCTGCTCCCTCGTATATAAAAAAAAAATAGTGGAGAGGAATGTTTAATTAAAAAGAAATGCATGTTACTTTACAAATAACATACTTAGCGTCTGAATCTGGAAAGGCGTAGGAGTTAAGGTGTTTCTGGGAGAGGTTTCTGCTGTTATTTAAAGCCACTATCACTGGGGATAAGCAAGCTTAAAGAATATCAGATCAAACTCCTTCCTGGACGTGGAAGTTAGTGACTGGAACAGCCATTCCTGGAGACTATCCATAGTGCTACATTGCTGAGGAACATCTACTTCAGGAAGTTACTGTCTGTCTTCTGGGAAACCAGGAACCAGCACTTAACAAGAACAATTTTTCCATCTGCTGCTCTGCTCAGTCTTTGTGTTTGGTAGTCTCTGTGTGAAAGAAAGTGAATGATTTCCTAAGCTGATAGAGTTCTTTGCCCTGAATTAGTCAGGAAATAGACTCAAGTATGAGATAGATGTTGCTTTTGTCTAATTTGGGCATGGATTAAATCTTTTTGATCACGGTTTGAATTCTTCTCACAGCAAAATGAAGTAGGGTAAGGGAATACACAGCAAAGCATAGCTAATCTTTTTTTATAGATGAAATTATTCAGACAAGTGCGCTTTCTGTATACACCACTGCACACTTTTCATTGTGTACCTAATATGCCAGTGATATTATGAAATACCAATTGCTGTAGTGTCTAGGTATTATGGCCCTCAGCTTCAGGTTCAATGAGGTAGGAGGGATATGAACTTTATAACTTTTTAACCTTGAGGTAGGCATTGCACTGATGAAATGTTTCCATTGCATTAAGTGTTGGCAAAAGCCCAAGGCAAACATTAGTCCTCTAGTAATTTAAAATACGGTACTGTGAGCAGTGGAATTATAAAGCATGGTTTCCTTTAAATTTCATAGTGTGACTGAGTATTCTGATGTCTAATAAAATATGTGCTTCAATTGAAACTTTTTTCACAGTTTGAACATCCATAATATCTCTTTCACACATGTATTTTCTGGTGTACAGTAAGAGGTGAGAACATGTTGCAGCTTTTGGATACTTAGTAGGCTCTTCCTATTCCACCTGGTTGCTGTCTTTCACAAAACGTGTAGGAATTCAATATCTTGACAGGCCTATGATCCTGTGAAGTTTGACTGACACTGGCCAGTATACTAAAAAGGGATGGAAAAGGGGGCAGTCAATCACTAGGCTGGTGCTTGCACGCAAGGAGCAGAATCATTACCTACACTGTGTTTCCTTTGGACCACCCTCACCCCTTCGCTCTCATCCCAAAAAAAGTATTGTTTTATTGCAAATCCAGTTACAAACATACTTTTATTCATATTTAAATCTAGTCACATTTTTCTTGCTGTGTGGGTTGGGTTTTTTTTCCCCCTCTTTTTCTGATTTCTGGATCAAGCAAATAAATACCTTTTCTTAAAATTAATTAAATACATAAATAAATCTAGATACCTGCTCCAAATCATTCCGTTACTTCCCCTCTAGCTTTAATGGCTTTCCATATATAGGGGACCCTGAATCTCAATAATCTAAGCCATACCTTGATTTTAGAAAGCAAATTTTGGCTGTTGACATTGTACTTCAGCACAGAGAGCAGTCCCCAGATGTATTCCATTGCTGTGCATTTGCATACAGGTTTGCTTTCTGCAGAGCTTTCACAGAATAAGCACTTTGGCTTTTCTTGTTTACATACTGCTTGCTGTATTTTTAATTTGTTTACAATCCCAGTATATTTGAATCTTGATAGCTTAAATGGAAGACCGGCATCAGCCAGAGTGCTGGTGCCTGACCTACCCAGCACGCACATCTTGCTTTCAGAAAAGCCCAGTCATTTTTCACCATCACTTTGAGGTACCTTCAAATCTGCTTTGGCATCTGTCCAGCCCTGCGTAGTGTCAAGCAGGGGACGTCTTGTCTGAGAGAACAGATTGTTAGTTCAATTATATTCCTGAAATTGAGTTAAATTTCCATGAAATCTGCTTCAAATATGAAGAACCCTGGGGGAATGGGTTTGTTTTTTTGTTTGTTTGACTTATATTACAGCAATCAGGCATACTAAATGAGATGCATTGTGTAAGCACATGTTCTATGTGCTGTTTATAGCTGTTTGTCATGTGTTTGATAACAGGGTGAAGTAAATTAATAGTGCTGCCATCTATAGACATAATAAAATTATTGTACTCTTCTTGATGAGAGAGGTGGAGAAGCTTACGCTTCTTGTCTAAAGATTTATTAATGATGTTATACTGCAACCAAAGAGAGGAGAGGGGGATTCTAAGCTGCTTCTTAATATGATTAATGGTGATGACATTTTATGTCACCGGCTTGGGTTTCCAAAGTATGACACAGTAATTAAAGAGTCCTTCAGTATCTTTGGGTTAGACTTGGTTACAAGTGCTGTCTCAGGGCCATTGCTGATCTTACTGGACTGAGAAGTGTATTTTGGTAGTCAGGATTGTGTCTGATGTATTGAAAAGAATAGTAGTCTTCCTGTAGCACATAGTATTTCAGTCCATTTTTTGGTAAAAGGACAGATGGTGCAATTTTTTTTCTGGCAGAGATAGAAACATCCGTGTGGTACAATAGTGTTCTGTATAAATTCCAGCTCTGTTTCATTGAAATATAACATTCTGGTCAAAGGCAAAACTTTTGTGCTCAATTTTATATTTTACCTTTGTTTTTCTCTGTTAATTTTTATTTTTTCCCAGGAGCATAAAAGCCATCTTCTCCATCTGCCAGTTTTATCTTTCCATGTACACTGAATGGGTTTTTTTCCTCCTGTCTCTCTAATTGGACACACTTCTTAAGAGGTGAAAACTGTCTATAACACACAGAATTAGATTCTGCTATTCCACAGCATACCAGTATATATATATGTGAAAATACATATTTTCACATTGTCCCACTGATTTCCGTCAGGTGCAGTTTCTATTTTATCCTGTAAATAGTGATAGAACTCAGATTTTGGTGGGGTTTTTTAGTGCTCTTTTGTTTAAACATCTACATGGCCACAGAATCAGTAAAAGCTTTGGCTGTTGCTGGGGTATTCTGTGTTGACTGGATGTTTGTTCTACATGTGCATAAATGAATGCCACCTTTTTGCCTCTAGGAAATAAGCAATGCCTATGTTGTCTGTTTTTTGTTTCTTGTCAACAATTTCTATGTGAATTTTATATGGAGATAATAAAATAGTCTAAATAGCACATATTCCTAAATGATCTGCAAGCCATATAAAAGAGAAAAAAGCACAACAATTAGAAAGTATCTCACAAGCTAATCAGAATGGAAGAAATAGTGCATATAAGAAACAGTAAATCACTTAATGATTTAATCACGTTAGCTTGATAAAGATGCTTGATGAGGTGGGGAAGAAAAATAAATTATTACAGTGAAAAGTATTTGAAAGAAATTATGTGCAAGCTGCCAGGAAGGTGAAGATTTGGGGTTTGTAAAAGACACAGCTGCTATCTATGCATCCCCAAAGACCAGGAAAGCTAACACAGACACATCATGTCTTGGCAATGGTCATAAAATGCCAACAGCTGTAAAGCAGCGCAAGATTTTTCACTAGCCACCCTAAATCCGGGTAAAGCTTGCCTTTTCCTTTCCAAAGTCCTGGTAAGCTGAAGCATTATACTTGATTCAAATGCATATTTTCAAGCTTTACATCAACAGATTTGACAGCATATGCTGGCATCAGATAGTTCTACTCTGTTACAGGCATGAAGCTCAGTAGATAACATAATAAGAAATTTAAGGCAATGAAGGTCAAGGCAAGCCTTACTGAAATGGTCAGGAACTTCTGGTAACATTTTTTTCGAATAAGAGCAATTGATTAGTTTGGTCTCCCATGGATGACAGGAGTTTTGGATGTCTTTCTTTTCCAAGCACAAATAGACCATCGGTACATCTTTATTTATCCTCTTGATAAGCAAAAAACAAAGTGACATTCAAATAATTTTACGAGGCAGATGATTTTTAATAGACAAAATGAATAGCATACACAAACAGTTAAGTGTGGAAGAAAATTACGAAGTGAGAGTGATTTTTACCATGATTTTTAAAAATGGAACAGTAGAAATTTGACCACATTTTTAAATGTGTTTTGAGATACAGCATTAGACGTCAGGCGGGATTTTCATTAGTTTTCTCAAAAGTGCTTAGCTATGTACGTTTAAAAATCCTATCCATACTTAGGCTTTTAAAGACATTCTAAACTATACTTTTATCAACTTATCATAGAATCATAGAATAGTTAGGGTTGGAAAGGACCTTAAGATCATCTAGTTCCAGCCCCTCTGCCATGGGCAGGGAC
>JARCZZ010047755.1:0-29214 GCA_030323915.1 Brotogeris chrysoptera | reverse complement strand
CTTTCAAATTTTCCTCAGCAGCTCCTTATCCATCCAAGGAGGTCTCCTGGCCCTCCTGCAGCACTTCCTTCTAGTAGTGATGTATTGCTCCTGAGCTTGCAGCAGGTGATCAACCAACAGTCTTGGGCCCCTCTGCCCTCCAGGGCTATATCCCATGGAACCTTACTAAGGAGGTTCCTGAAGAGGCCAAAGTCTGCTCTCTTCAAGTCCAGGGCAGTGAGCTTGCTGTATGCTCTTCTCACTGTCTTGAGGATCATAAAGCAGAAAGGAAATTTTCAATAGACATGACATCAAGAAGGTTCTTACAAAGCTAATGAAAATTGCTCCATGAAATTTTGGATAGGAGTGAGCCTATTTGTCTTCAATAACACACCTAGCTTAACCTTCTTTTCCCATTTCTTGGTCCCATTACTGCTTTGACGATAGTTATTTCTTGCCGACACCTGCATGATCATTTTTTGGTCTCATTCACACTCCCTTCACTGGCATACACGTAACTGACTGTTGAGATTGTACTCTCAAATCACAAAATGACTTGGGATTCTCTCTCATTTTACCTTATTAGTTTAAGAAACAACACAGTTGCATATATCAAGATACGGGCAATAGAAGATGGGTTTTATGCATTTTCTTTTCCATGTTAGTGTAAGAAAGGCAGATTTTCATTTTTTTGAATGGAAGAATCCACTTGGATAGGTCTGAAAGCAGCTGCAAGTCTCAATGTCTCAGGGTGCTTGTAATGGCTAACGCGCAACTCAGAGAACTTTTTAAAGTATAAATAAACTGTAGACATTTCTTCCTTCACACTCAATTTCCACTGTTTAAATCTGTGTGGCATAAGCTTTATATTTAAAAAGCCTCTTAATCCTATTGCCCAGTAGGAATCTGTTAATAACTTCAGGAGTGACTGGGGCACGTTCTTGCCTGAAGTCGCCATCAAATATCGTTAAACCAGACACAATCCTCACACTGTGTCCTATTTCATTCCAGGGCAAGCAAGTTACCAAATGAATGTCACTAGTAGAGATTGGCACCTTTCTCATTTTCTCCTTATTTGCTTCTCTTCTGCCAGGGGTAATTTCTAGTTTTAGTCAATATTTATCTATAAAAATGTCTTGCCTTCTTCCTAATCTAATTTCACACTTGCCAAATGTAAACTGCATCATCACATGCAACAGATGTAGCTGGAGATGCTAAGATCAGTTTTGGGGGACTGATTTCAAGCTTGCTTAGACCTAGAACTGCTATAAATTGCTTCAGTGCTGCAAAATATTTTTGTCCTAAAATACACATTGTGCTGATAGAGCTTATGGATGCGTAAAATCCTCCACTTCAGTCTTTTTGCCAGTGACATCTGGGCAAGAATGGATCCACTTCCACATCCAAATCTTAGTAATGTCTAGGCTGAACTCCATCATAGTTCCACCTCTAGATACAGAGTTTGAGGCACCACCCTTAAATTACAAAGTATTCAGAGTACAGGGCAGCTATTCCCTGTTTAAGGAAATACTAGGAGCTGCCATGTACAAATAATTCAGGCTGGTCCAATGATCTGGCATGAAAAATATTACCAGGAAGCTAGAAGGCAGGCATCAGGCAATCTTTCCTGATGTCATCACTTGCCTCTGTAGTAAATGGCAAAGTTAAAACGGACTTATAATGCAGGGAGATAACATTAGAATCCCATTTTTCAGTGCAGAGAAGGGGCTCCAAAATATTCGTAGCTCAGTGAGAAAACTTGGTTTACTTGCAGTTGTGCTCTCTATTCAACTACCCTCACAGATAGCTGTATTTTGCCCTTTAAATCTGGATTGTGAAGTGGCTAAGATTTATTACCCTGTAAAAAGCAGGGACTTTATTGAACATGACAGTATTTTTCATTCCAGTCAACTTCCTAGAGGACCTTCTGTCCTCTCAAGAAAGGTTCCCGCTGCTGATGACCAGCATTTGAAATTCTGTAACTAACTGTGCTGTACTTTTTCAGTGCTTTTTCACTATGGTTTAATCTCATTAATCAACTCAGTGGTAAAATTCCCTGGTCAGCATTAAGCACCAACTCCTGCAGTTCAGATCACAGAGGCAGTCAGTGCTCCCTGTTCTTGCAAGTGGAAGGGATTGAATTTTGACAATACTCACAGTTTTTTCTCTTCTGTTCTCCTCAGACTATCATAAATATTTTCCATAGAAGTGTTCCACTTTTACTTCACTACATATTGTGGCAGTTGTGCTTTTGGAAAGGCGTTCAGTTGTCTTTGCAACCATTCTTCAAAGTAGACTGCAGATATAAATTCTTCCCCTTAGCTTTTGTTGCACCTTTTATTTTACTTCAAGAAACTAGAAATGTTTTCTAGCTATTGTTCATTTGGAGACGACCTTGGTTCCTGTCTTGTTTATTCAATAAGTGCTTTCTTCTTTGCCCTATTTTTAGTTTAGTGAGTCCTATTTTTAGCTGTCCTTCATAAAAGAGGGATCAGCCTCTTTATTTTTACTATTATTTTCCACTTAAGTTGTCTGGTTATATTTAAAAATTAAATAGCCGTTCTTTTGACCATTTAGATTTTACTTCCCCTGCTGTCATCATCTATCATTTTTATTACATTCTTTGAGATTGTGGGAAGCTTCCTTTCAGCATCTGAATCCGGTTTTGAACTATCTCCTGCCTTCAGAGTGAAGCATTCTTTGAAGCTAATGGCACTGCACAGGAGTGTCTGAGGTTTCATGTAGCACAAGCATGTTTCCTTCCTTTCCCTCTTCATTAATGTTTCAAATGTGGTAATTCTAATTTAAATCTATGCCAAGATTCTGATGAGAGGGGGAAGGGAAGATAGGTACTTTCTACACTCATCCATTCCTTGAAATCTTTAAAATGCAATATGCGAAAAGCCTTGAATAGTGAAAGTGGCATCATTGTGAATGAGAGTTTTAAGGCCCTTGGCATGATCAGTGGCTAATGAAAAAAGGGCAACATTTCCACACCATGCTTTTCCTTTTAAGTCTGGCAGGGTCTGCATCACGAATATGCCAATTCATATCAGTAACACATTTTCCCCCATAGAATCACAGGATGGTTTGTGTTGGAAAGGACCTTAAGATCATCTAGTTCCAGCCCCCCTGCCACTGCCTAGGACACGTTTTATCAGATGTAACATCACAGCCATACAAATATATCAGCTGTTTAGTGTGTTGGGGTTTTTTGTTATACTGTTCAGGTAATCTGCTATATTTTGGTTTTTGTAATTTGTTCCTTGTGGGAGATGGTAATTGCAGCAATTTCAAGCCTACAGTTCATGACAGAGTTAGGTGCAGATTTATACGTTGTTTTACATTGACTGATAATTGTCCTAAATTCTGCCTGGTGTTCTTTGAAGCGAGAAGGGGGCTGAATAATACATTTTCTCTAGCTCTATCAAACAGCTAAATTGTTTTCTCCTTTCAGTGGATTTTATTATTTTTTATAAAAAATAGAAGCAAAAGAGGTTTTTGAAATCTCAGTTTCTGTAAGCTCTACTGTACAGAACATGTCAGATCTACATTTGGTTTAATCTCAAGGAAAAAATGGGGAAAATATGAAGTGTTACAAAATGGTAGAAAAGATTAGATTATACTACATAACACTAACTGAGAAGATGTCTTTGAATATCACTGGTAATCATCCCCATTAAATGCTTTTTCTCAAACTGTATGGTATATATTTAGCTCATAAAGAAAAGTAAAAGCCCAGCAATTTTAGTTCCCTTAAAACTAGTCTGTAGCAGAGGAAATAAGTAAGAAAAGTATAACTGTATGTGTTTCATATGTGCACACTCCTGTTTGGTTTACAGCTTGGTAGGTACACAGCTATCAGCTGGACCCCTCTGATGGCTGCTGTAAAGTTCGCTTTCTACTCAGCTAGAAGATGAAGCTGTGAAATGCAGTCCTGTGTGGAGCAAGCCAGGGTGGCAGTGATAGCACACCATAGGATCTCAGTTTGAGCAAGGGCAGGATGAGACAAGGCAGTGAGTTTGCACTATTGTATCTTTCCAGAGCAGGCTGTGCTAGGCTGTGTGGCTACGTGAGGTTGCTTTCTGTCACCAGTATCCAGTCTGGGATTGATTCGTTTGCCAGGGCTGGGAAAGGGTGGAAGTGACAATTTCAGGCCATCCAGCTGGGCTTTCAAAAGGAAGCACAAGTAAAAATGTTCCCTCAATTGCCACAAAAGATGTTCCTACTTTTGTCAAGGAGCAAATTTCCAGAGCTGATCTCAGTGCTGAGATCAGTGCTCAGGCAGACTCGCTTTTATGAGGATCCGATTAAAGAAAGCTAAGTGTTTCCTTGTCTTGTAAAGATTTGAACTGAAATACACCAAACTAAATTTCTTTCCCTAAGTCAGTAGGTGTAGGGAGGCATGAACCAGTCTCTGTGACATCTGCTTGAATGACACTGCTCTGAGGCAATGCTGGCTTGCTTTCTTCAAGCTGACCCTTCCAATGCTCCAATTTTCCCGATCTTTTTCACACTCTCCCCTAGAGTCAAAGACAAGACCCATGTCTTCCACAGACCTTAAACCTCTCCCTTGACTGGTTGTGAAGGAGCCAAGAGAGACTTCTGAGATTTCACTTTCACCAATGGCTTCCATAGAGAGAGGTGATACATGACATCTTTTTGGAGGGAAAGGACGGAGGGAGACTTCATGATGGCTGCTGTCCCCTTACCCCAGGCTTGCTCTCTGCCAGTCTGGAAAGCGGTAGGTAATAGTATACACACTCCCCTGAACTCCACCAGGAGATGCTCATGAGAGTTGAGATGTGGTTGGGTCACCCATCCCATCTGATTTCAGCACCGACAAAAGGAGCAAAGGCTTCTCCTCATCACAGCCAAAAGTTTGGTGACAGTCTGTGTTTCATGACTCCTGCGACACTGCTCTCAGCAGAAGCCCCTTCACCTCTCAGAGTAAAGGACTTTTTTTCCTGGGTGAGGCAGCAGCTCAAGACTTCCAATCCCTGCAGGGCTAGCTGTTCAAGTGACTCTTCAGTGCTGCTTCTCTGGAGTTCAGAATCATACTCAGAGCTATACACAAAAATGCCTTTTTAAGGAGAAAAAGCTTTTTTTCTCTGTTTGAGATCCAGGCTTTTGAAAACATTTGACTAATTTCCTATTTCTTAGGCAATTTATTTAACTGCAACAAAAAAGATTAAATATTGGATGACTCATTACAGGATTTAGACCTACATCCAGAGCCCTTTCAGCCTTCACTCTTGAACGTCCTTCAGTGTAAGGTATATCAATAATTTTAGTCCTGGAGCTGCCTGTGCTCCTCAGAATTTATTTTTCTGTTCATCTCTGCTCTTCAACATGATTTAGATGGGAATAAAGATGAAAACTGAATGGATAGTAAGAGGCACATACTGCAGTCCGGGGATTCTCTTTGATGCAAGAAGCTTTCTCCCTGCAAGATCTTATGTAGTAAAAGATCTGTTGATCGTGACCTCAATGTCTGACCTGTACTGGAGAAATTAATTTGCTTTTATATCATGTTCTCTACCTCATTTGGGACTTCTTTTGTATACTGGTGTCAGAACCATACCATTCAGCTTGAATTCCTCCTCAGAAGGGAGATCTTTTTGAGATCTTCAGAAGTTTAATATCAGTTTGAAAATGCACAAGAATTTGCATTTTAAAATGAAAATATAAAATATTTCTAGAACTTCAAATGAAATCTCAGGGGAGCTCCTTCCTTTGATGCTGCGATTCAAAAGGAGGTCACTGCCATGTGGTCCCACAAGCATATCAGTTCATAAAAGCTGATTTCCAAAGGGCTTGAGTTCCCAAGTGTGTGTGTGTATTCTAAAAACAGGATTTCAAACTAGCAGATGTGAAGAAGTGAGCAGGGAGTATTATAGTTTCAAGACTAGAAAGTCTAGTTTCAAGAAAGAAAGAGGGTGCAGGGGTAAAGAAGGATAGGGGTGCTCTCAGTTAAGCAAATAATTCATGCTGATGCTTTAGTGGGAGATGAACATGTAGTGTCAGGTGCTGCCAGGAACCCAAGAGGAACCAGCCTGTTCTCCTCGTGGCTGTGTCCCTGGTCCATATCTCATACCTGCATCCAGACAGAACACAGCAGTAAGGGGAGCTACCATGGGGTAGCACAGAGCTGGAAGAGGGACAGGTGTGTAGCAAGAGTTGTGGTATTGCTAAGTCTGTCCTTTGAGCCTCCTAGGGTGCCATCATAGGAACATTTTGGTAACTCAGACTCCTACAGCCACCACTAAACTTACTGTGTGCCGGGAAACCTGATCAAAGGCTTCAGAAGTCTTGTTGCCAGGGATATGACACAAGACACAGCATGATTGCTTTCCCATTTTGGAGCAAGCAAGACAAGAAATTAATTCCAAAAGTAGAGCTGAAGTCAGCATCTCCCCAGTCAGAGTTTATTCTTCTGACCTTATTTGCCTTAGATGTCCATTTCCCAACAGGTAAATGGAAATAAAGTGGGAAATACACTGTAAGTGTGCCCACTGAGAATTTTCCATTTAAGCACAGTTTCATTAGAAATGTATTGGCTCATTGAGCTGCCCAGCCTTTGTTCAAAATCTCTCAGGCTGATGATGATTCATGACCAAGGATGTTTAGATTTGCACTTCAAAGACATGAAGGGGAAACAGAAGCAATGTACTGAGCAAGCTTCGGCCCATGCTGTGGCGCTAGGACATCACTTTGCAAACTTGCAACACCTCTTCATGAATGCAAGTGTGCAAATACCAGACAAGCAAGGTATATTTTTCTAATGGGCTAATGGCTAGGAAGTAAAAGAAGAAGGAAAGGCAAAAAGGATGGGTGATGGAGACTCTAATTTCTCTTTCCTTCCATTCATTTTCCCACCACCTGTATCACATGTGGCCCAGTGGAGATGACCTGTGTTTACATCGTGATGATGCGGGGCCAATGAGACACAGGCTTCAGTGGTTGGAAGTGTGTCACCAAAAAAAGTCTTGGCCAAGCACAAACATAAGTTTAAAATGACAGTGCCCCAGTGCCTGCTTCTAAACCCCTTGATTTCAGCTCCCAGCTGGCTCCCAGGCTTGTACAGCAGAGAGGCTCCAAAGGTCACCAGCTGCTTTAACAAATGAACACATTAATTCAGTAAATCCCCATCAAAGCTACACAGGAGATGTCTCTTGACTTTATGTTATTTGATTGTATTTAATATTCTGTTAATTTGACAGATGCTTTCTTAGAGTTTTAACAGTTCTGTTGCAGTAAAAATCAACGCTGCTCCTGGGGCTGATGGCCTATTTCAGTGCTGTCCTGTGGAAAATGATCTCACATCATCAACGGTTTAATTTGCTGAAGACCTTCAAATAAATTCATTTAACAAGTACTCACTGGCACTGAATATAAGGATATATTAAAAGGCTTTCAAATAAAAATGCCTGAGAAAAAGTCCAGGCAAACTGATGTACTGAGACCTAGGAGTGAATAAGCAATAAGTGATAATATTTAGGGTTTGGAAGTTGGAAAGATGGGTGAGATCTCAGTAGAAAAGAACAGGAAGGTCAGGGGAAGAGAGAGAAGGAGGTTCAGCTGGGAAGCTGTAGCTTTCTCTCATGCAATCCTGGAGTGGTCCTAGCTGAGTTATGTGTTTCCAGCCCACATTTCTTTCTTACTCAGGGCCTCAGCCGAGGGCTGGTTTGACCGCCGTGTAACTCATAGCACCACCTGAATATCCTGCAGCCTTTTGAACTTGCCTCCCTTTAGTTTTTCATATCCGTTGTGGCATCAGCTTCTCCTGTACAATTGCAACTGCACTGAAGTGAAAGCTCTTTGGACTACAGTGGAAATCCAATCAGTCCATCAAAAATCTTATTCAGATATAAAAAGAACCAATTTCTGGCCAGTGAGATCTGACACTGGACTTCAATAATACTGTAATAGAGTCTGCATTTCCAGCTTCTTTCCTTCACTCCCTCTTTCTAGTTCTTTATTTTTACTGTCCTTTATCCATCCCTCAAGTCTGTTTTCTCTTTGATTGGTTGCCCAGTCTCTTTATTTACCTTCCTCTCTTTTCCACATGGAAGAACCCTTCCTTTTGCTGTTTCTTTTATGCCTTACATTCTCTTTCCTTTCCCTCCCCCTACCCTTTCTCTACTGTTTATCATTTTTACTGTGGTGTTTTTCTTTCCTTCCCTCCTTCCTTCCCTCACCACTCCTAGGGCTCAGCTGTGGTCATCGGTGATGCTAAAGTAGATCCACAAGTGGCTGACGGTTTTGCAGGGAGGGGATTTGTCCCAGTGCTCCCCCTAGCTCAGCCTGAGGGCAGAAACCCCTGATGTTCCCATTTCTCCCTATGTCTTCCTTGGGGAAAGCTGAGTAGATGCTGGGCTAAGTGCCTCTGGGGCCGCCTTCCAGCCTGAGCAACACTCACATTGAAGAAACCCTCATTGCTTTGTCCTTGGGTGTAGGGCACAGCAGTAACTCGCTGAATAAAAAGCTGCAAGTAGGGCATGCGGGCAACTAGAGCTTGTGCTGAGACTTAGACCTCTAGTGAATTGATTTTAGTGCAGAGGGGGGCTGTGGGGATTTTGCATCTGCCCACAGGTACTGTTGTGTCTTTGGGAAGAGGATCTGTACTGGAAGAGCTGATTTAAAACTTTCCTTCTGCAGTCAAGATCAAATATCTTGTAACAGGGAACATTTCTTGCCTAAGGGGTTTGACTGTGTCCTGCTAATAACAATATTCCCTGAATAGATTTTAACATATTTTTTCTTGTTCATTTAAAATTGGTATTTCAACGTTTCCTTTACATGCATTTAGACATTTCCCAGGATGATCAATTATCTCAATTCATGTAACATTCTCATGCGTAAGCATTCTCTATGATGGCAATAAATGAAATTCAGTAATAAACTCTCATAAATTTATTGAGGTCCCACAGCCACAGATCACCACTGTCAGTTCATATAATGCTTCCCTAGTTACTTAAAAGCTATATTACATGCTATTACATTTATAATCCCACTTAATATTATTCCACTTAACAACCTCTCAAACAGTTGGAACTGCATTTACAGTCTCTCATCAGTGCCTTTCTGAGGTTTATTGCAACATTTCCTCTCTAAATGTTTTTGTGGTCTGAGAAAGGATTATTCTCATTGAAGTGTCATAAGCTTCACTGAGCTACTCACTTACTTCTTCCTTTTTTATCTCTCTCTTTTTTTTCCCTCTCAGGTCAGACCCCCCTCATTACTTCTGTATTCTGCTCTAAGCTAACCCCTTCTGTGCAGAAGACAGCCTTAGGTTTTGGTTGTAAATCTTCAATGAAAACATCCATAGGTCCTGCACACTGCTTGCAAAACTTCCAAGAATGTCATTCCCTTGGTAGCATTAGCTGCTGTTATCTTGTAAAATAAACCTTACATCCCTGCTTTCCACTGGCTATTCCTAAGAATACACAGCAGTCTGAATCTGTGCCATCAGGTCCCTCCTCTTGTATGATTTCATTTCCCTCTGTTTATTCTCAACACCTCTCCCTAACAGCTCCACATTTACAAGGGTCAGGCATGCTGACAGACTAGGGAGTGAGTTTTCAGACTGAAATGTAAGACCAGTTCTCATCTAGTGCTGTTGGCTCAATTCAGATAGGCTTTGCATACAAACCACAGTGAACTGGAGCTATTGGCTTGTGCTGTCACCCTGGAGCTGAGATCAGAGGGCTTCTGAACTTGCAGGTGGGGCATGACATGGCTTTTGTCATGCTTTCTGCAACCAGCTTATGCAGGAAATGTCTGTCAAAGTTCGCCCTGTCTGAACAGTTTCCTTGCAAGTACAGAACTTCTCACATTTATGATGATTTTTCTCTCTTGTAATGCAGTATATCGGTATTACATTGTAGCTGTAGCAGTCCATAACATTATAACATCATGATTTGCAAGGATTTTTGTAGAAAATCTTAATGAGCCTTGCATTTGCCAAGAGCCTGAATGCAGATAGAATATCTGCTTGCTGGGGGCCAAGAAAGATGGATTGATGTTCTTTGACTCATCCTGCCCCTAGCTTTTCACCCATGACACTGCACTAGGGTGTTCCCACCTTTCACAGACCTTGCTGTGGGGTCAGCCCCACAGCTGGATAGCCACTCTCAGGCTGCTGCCATCCGAGACCTGACTCTTCTTACCATGTACCTGACTTTGTTATGAAATAAGGCTTTACGGGTGAACTGTTCCAGCTTTCGAGGAAACGCAGGAACACATTGTACTTTATGTACCGATTGGGAAACAACAGCCTGGCAGGCAGGCAGAGAATGCAAGCACTGCTGTGTGATCAATACAGGCCTGAGATTTTGCAGCCCTGCTCAGGGAGGGGCAGGCAGACAGCCTCAAAAATCACCAGGATAGAGCCTTTTTTACTAGCACTGTTAAGGTCAAACCATGGTTTTCTGTTTCTATAGCTGTGTGGAGCTTTAATTAGGGCTTTGTGGCTGGGGGCATTTTTCCTTCCTCACTTGATGCTATAGGATCCAAGATAGTTTTTTCATATTCCTTGACAAAATTAAATGGTGCCTTGACGAGACAAAAAAAAAGGGAAAGAACATCTTTTTTAGCACAGGAAAACCAGCCTGATGATTAATCTCTGCCACTAGCAAAGTCGCTCAGGTGCAGACACAGACAGCCGCCTCTGGGCGATGCTACATGGCCATCCAGCAGAGAGCTGATGTGCTTTTAAAATGGTGTTGCCCCTCAACCCCCCAGCTGTAGGAAACTGCCCTTCTGCTGGAAGTTATGGCCTGCTACAGGGGAATAGGTAAAGGGGCACTACATACATTTCCCACTTAGATGCTTCCATACAAAATCTGTCTGTTTAGCTAAAAAATGATAGTAAAGAAGTGCTCATTTAAGACTTCAAGCAGGTTTGGTGATATGTTTTGGTCTCCCAGCTCTGCTGCATATGGAATACTCTCTGGCAGAGAGGCCAAACATGCTGCTTGAGGCTGGGATCACCCCAAGTCCTACACAGCTTGCTGCAGAGGGTGGTCCTGCAGCCTCACTTGCTATGTTTGATCCTATGAAGATGCTTCTGTTCCCATCTGGCCCATCTGGTTTGGGCCAGCTCCTTGGGCAGCAAGCTGGGCTGGACATTCTGCCATTTGCTTTGGGAAGCAAATGGCATAAGGTGGACAGAGTCAGCACAGCGTGCCTCTGATCTTTGTTTTGGAGGAGGTGAGGAGTAATCTGTATTGCCACACAGAATCACTTGCAACCTGTTTATTGACAGAATTCCACTGGATCAAAAGGTAAACCTTTTCTGTATAAATAAGCTGTTGCAATTTCCTGAAACCCCTTTGCATGCTTTCCTCACCTAGATTTAGATGAGATGGACGGTGACACATCTGTGATCTCTTTGTTTTGTCTTTGTGGATGCTACGGAAGGGATTATTTTCTTTTTTGCACTTCTTCTTTTTTTTGGCCTTGGTATGGTTATGCTGAGCCTCTGAACAGCCGAGTTGCCTGGAAATTCATATTTCCCCAGAAGAACCGTTTGGCTCATTTGCTGATGGCAGAGAGTGCAAGCTGGCACACTTACAGAAGAGAAATCTTATTTTACCAGAAGAAACCCTGTCTTTCATTCAACATGGAACAGCAGACAGGAAACCAAGGGACTGTTCAAGAAGCAATTCCAGGCAAACTATAGTCTGAAATCAGTTTTGAAAGAACTGTGATGGAATGCACCTATGTCATTTCTTGGAGGTTTTGGAGGTTTTACATTGCCATCTGCCCTCCCCCCCTCTCCTCTTAATTACATTGATGCAGTTTTCTGTCATTCAGCTTTTTTTCCTCTCTGATTTGCGATCTCCTAAAACAACACATTCCATTACTTTGGTGAGGTGATGTGTCCCATATTCAAAATTTGTGCAGTTTTGGTTCCTCAGTGATTTCCATGGCTTAAAAGAATTTTCTTTTTCATAAAGTATTATAGCTGAAATAGGCTTTTGTGTATGTGTGTGTCAAAAGAGATTCTTTTTTTCCTTTAACAAAGCATTTTACTTTAATGTGAGATCATCTTCTTGATTCTCTAACAACTTGTTTCTACTAAATGGAGGACTATGCCCTGAGGGTACACTTCTTGCAAGGGGACAAGTTGCAGGCAGCAGAAGGCACAAAGCAGTAACACTGGTTAAACAGTCCCTGTTTCCTCCCAGTTGGTGATACTTGAGAAGAAAACAAATGCATTGCATGTGCTGAATGCTGCGCCTGTGTGTGTGTGTGTGTGTGTGCCTTTTAACAGTTTATAATATGCCAAAATTTGGAGGAAACTGTACAACGGTTTGAAAAGTGAGGACTGAAACAGTAAGTGCAGTGCATCCACATCCAGGTGGTATTCTCCACCAAGAGATCAGTTCTATAGTTTGCCTTTACAGTCTTTTATTATAATTAAAGTCCTGAGGAGGCTAAGTGGGGATGTAGTTTTCCACATGACCATGCTAGCTGAGGCTGCAGAGTCCATCCTGCTTGTAACAGGAATATGTTGTTGCGGTGACCCTCCTGTCAAGGTGGATGCTTGAATGTATGTCCTAATGCAGTGACTTTGCTGTGCAGAAGACAGGCCAGATGGTTTGTCTCAGGGTCAGCCTGGTACCCAGCTCGGAGTAGCTACACTGCTGGACTCATCTGGTTCCTCCTCAGCATCTGAGAGAGCTTAGCATCTCACACAGCTCTTCTATTATGGTATTGCTCATGATGCTGGTGTCTGAAATCATCTTATGGCAGCATAGTGAAGACCATAACTAAATATAAAAGCAACCATACTGTGTAAATCTGAAGGTCCACCCAGCATCCTGCCTCCAGATGTGACCAGGAACAGGTCTTTATGAAAGAGCATAAAAAGCAGGGAGAATGCGAAGTGGTACCTTCCCTGCTACTGATTTTTTTAGGGCTTCCTGAGCCAGAGACTGCATCTAGACAGCCGTGTTCCTTTACCACTGGTAGACAGTCATGGTTACATGAATTTGTCTAATCCCTTTTTTAATTCATTTTTACAATTAGCCTCTGCAACTTCCATGGGCAGTTAGTTTGATGGTTTAATTAGATGTTATGAGAAAAGGTATTTTTTTCTCTACACTTTAAACCTGATTACTGATAATTGGGGTGCCTTCTAATTTTCATAGTGGGTGAAAGATTGAGTAATTGTTCTCTGTTTACTTCAGTTATCATTATAAACCGCTATTCCATCCCCTCTCAGGTGTCTCCTCTTTTCAGCTGAAGAGTCCAAGTCTAATTAGTCTGTCCTCGTTTCAGCAAGGCTGAAATCCAGCTCAAAATAATTGCTAAGTGTAATCCTAGAACACTTGTCCAAATCATACCTACAGACCTTTGAAGGTTATTGTGCTACTTAGAAAACTATTGTGCTACTTAGAAAACTAATAGACATCTTTATAAGACCTGCGATGAACACAAAGGGCACATACGGGATACTCAGAGCACAAGAATAAACCAATAAATATGTAACATTTTTTCTCATAATGTCAGTTTTGGTCAGCTGTAATGTGAAAGTGAATGTTCTGGTAAAGATTGGGTGCATTTGTGAATTGAGGAAACTTGCATCTGGCACAGAAATGCCTGAGAAGATGTCAAGTAATACATGCTTCAATTCTCATTTCTTCAGAAGAGGTAAAATTATGAGAGACAGGACTTTAATTGGCAAAGTTCAACAGTGGGAATTCTGTGGTGATCTGTTGTTTTCTGGCAGGTTAAGTCCAACTGCCAAGGAATGGATTGGGTCATTGCACATCAAGAGCCAAGATGCTTTGAAAGGCATTTAGAAGTACCTGAATGTAATTTAAAGCTGTCAAGATTATGTAAAATTAGATTAGTAAATGAACCACAGATAGCAAAATGGATGGTTTAGATATGCTTCATTTGAACTAGATGAATATCGAAATCTAACCTGGTTTTGGCTAAGTGACAAGGAAGTTTGTTCTGTCCATTCATTATATTCTTCTCAGAATCTGTACAGACTTAAATGAAGTTGACTTTTTTCCAGATTTCACACATAACCATGGCACTGCAAGGCACTATATACTCAAAATAATCTCAGCAGCCACACTACCTCTTCGATCAATATTATGTACAAAATTCTGTGCAAAACCTCAGCAGTGTCTTCAATTGGAAGCCACTTTTCCACCTGACAGTAGTTGTCTCCTACCTCCCATACACGTAAACTGTGTTTTCACTTCCCTGGTGGCTGTTGGAGAGTCAGAAGTTTGGGTTGCTTGGGGCACTCACAGGGCACTGGCAATTTGACCGCCTGGGCTCGTGGTCCACCTCAGTGTAGACTGTTCCTTTCCAGTTTGTAGAAAATTTGGAAATACTAGGGAACTGGAGGAAAACCAGCTTTTGAAACATCTAAATCTTGTGTGAAATAAAACTGTCTAGTTTTACTCAGCTCTAATTATGAGGCAGATTTCAACTGAGCATTTTATGATGTGCAGAAATTTAATAAACTTTATAAACCAGAGATTTAAGCTCTGTGATGAGTCCCAGAGTTTCGGAAGACTTTTGAATTTAGAATATGAGTGTTTTCCAGGCTGTGTAAGGGGGATAGAGGGAAATTTCTGGATAGACATACAGTATCTTAAAAAGAAAATATAAGCTGAACATTTAGCTATGTAAAGAAAGACCACAGGCAAAGATAGTCAGAATAAGCAAAAACTCAAAGGTGTGCCATTTACAAACTCTGCTGACTAATGAATGTTCAGATCTTGCAGCTTTACATCTGTAAAAATAGAACATGAGAACACAAAGAGCACCTGAAGAGTGATGGCTTTGTACTTGCTCCTCTTTGGATCCCATCCACAGGCAGAAACTGGGTAGCGAGGAGTGGAGTGGTCCGTCTGTGAGTGTCCTGACTTTGTTCCAGGAGGTGCTTAGTCCTGGCCGCCTGGAGCAAGTAGGCATCTTTCAGGCAGCTTCTCTACTCTGAAGACAACACTTGGTGGACCTAACCTCTGTGCTTGTAGTTAAAAAAACCCACCACGACAAAAAAAGGACGTACTTCCTTGCCTTATTTCCCCTTCATTGTCTTGCACAAATCAAGTGCAGCTTCATCCAGCCGAGCGTGAATCATCTCCTAGCTAGTCAGCAGTGCTTGGAAAAATCTTACTACAGCCAGCAACTTTTAAATGGCTTAGTATTTTCCACATTATGAAGGTTATTTGTCCAGTGACTACCACCTGCCTCCTCCTTAGCCTTCTTCTAAACTAATAAAAACATAGCTATTAACATATTCAAGAAACCTGGTAGTCCTTCCTGGATCTTTACAAGATACCGTGCTACTTGGTTATGGAAAATCGGTCCTGAAACTCCTGAAACTGAAAGAAAACTCCCTAGTGCAGCAAAACCAATCATCCAAGTATTTATTCAGCAACAAATTGAAAAGTAATTCAGACTTTGGGATAGAGCCTAAATCACTGTTTTGTTTTTTGCTTTTCTAAAAGCAAGTTAATGTTCTCATTTATCTTAAAAAGTAACTAATAGTTACTTAAAAGTAACTTTTCTAACATTCCTGTTCTGGAATTGGGATATATTAGAAGGCACACATTTAAGGATATCTAGATCCTAACATATCATTGGTGGTGGGATTTTTGGTCACCTTTAGGTTTCAGAAGGCTGGCATGGGGGCACCAGCTCACCATGAGGCTTATCTCTTGAGTAACCTTCAGCTGAACACAAAACCTACTTCTTGCAGGTAGCTGAAAACAAAAATCCTGAGGTTTCTGAAGCGTGGGGCTACTGGTGAATGACACATGAAATCAGGTAGAAATGCACTGGCCTTGAGCTCTCATCTACTTGTTCCTTAAGAGTGCAAAATGAATTTGCAGTGCAGCTCAGGACAAACAGGTTTTACAAGCACTAAGCATGGGTGTAAGTGATTACCTGGGCTGGGTGTTAGCAGGAAATAGGTGCTGACGTGGCAGCAATTTCTTAACTCCTCCCTTCCTTTCTGCTCACCTGGGTGTCGAGGAACAAATTGGGATACATCATTGGCTCACTCCAAGCCCTATGTAAATGCCTTCTATCT
This sequence comes from Brotogeris chrysoptera, assembly GCA_030323915.1. Classification (NCBI taxonomy): domain Eukaryota; kingdom Metazoa; phylum Chordata; class Aves; order Psittaciformes; family Psittacidae; genus Brotogeris; species Brotogeris chrysoptera. The sequence continues at coordinate 13,163 of JARCZZ010047755.1, read as the reverse complement.
TGTACATGTGATGCTGTATTATGGATCTTGTGACCTGCTCCCTCACTCTCTGTTTTGTTTTTCATATTTGGAGCATTACAGGTATGTTGCATGGTATAGATATTGAGTAAAGCAATAAGGGAGGAAAGAATGAAAGCCAACACATAGAAGTAGGAAATACATCTGTCAGGGAGTACAGCATTAATCCTCAGCGGGATGTGCTTGAATTGACATTTGTTAGTGTGAAGTGTGTGTTCTTACATGCGTCTATGTGATTTCTGGTTGGTTTTATTTTATTTGTCTCTACAAAGATGTTGTTTTCCCTGCAGCAGTGTGCCTTAGGTAGGTCTGATCATCCAACAAGCAACAGAATTAGAGAGAGTGGGGCTGTGCATATAGCAGCAGACATGTTGGGGAGGTAGGATTGTTATCAGCAATGGCTCATAATGCAGCAGGGCAGCTCTCAGAAATATCTGCAGAGTGCCAGGCCCTGAGAAAGCTGTTTCTACTATAACCTGAAGCAAGCAACAAGGTTTATATTGGTCAGCCTGTGGCTCTTGTAGTTACAGATGAATCATACCAAGTATATTCACCAAGTATGCACAAAGGTGTAGAAATGGTGATGTGGAGCACAAAGTGCTGGAACATATAGCTTTTATATAGTGACCATTTTGTGTATTAACGATCATGAACTTCCATGCACTGAGAGGCAGGTTTTCCTTGCTGTGCTTAGTGCAGAACTCACACAAGGAGACAAATAACATCTATTGATTCACCCATCTGGTAAGTAATAGATTTTTCAGGCAATATCCTTGAAGAGAAAAAGAAGAAATAAATGTCATTTATTGCTTGCTAAAGATGTAATGTGGAGACAGTAGATCCAGCAGACATTGTTCTTTGTTTCTCTTTTCTAACAGCTATACACATATTAGTTGTTTAAAATTGGAGCTTTAGTGAATTGCATTTGCAGTATCTCACCTTTAACTCAATTACCCACTAATTAGACCTTCCATTAAATTATGATCAAAATCTCAGGAACTCCTATAAATACTAAAAAAAATAAAATAATCAAAACCCCAAAAAACCCAACAACTGAAACAGATTTCACTTTCTGTTTATATTATTTCAAACAAGTGTCACAGAATAATTCAGTCACTGGAGAGAGTCAGTTGTATCATAATATGAAATGCCAAAAGTTTGGTTTTTTTTAAAATGCTATGTTTATCCACTTGACAGGTGAAAATTGGAAATCAGCCTCACATCCATTTTAAAGTCTCTGTGTAAAGGTTCCTCTGGTCTGCACCGTGTCACAGTCATTGCACACCAGTGCTCCTCCACAGAGCTCGTGGCCCTGCTCCTACAGCAAAGGCTGGCTCTTGCAGATCATTCATTAGAGTGGGGCAGCACTCTGACCCATCACTTACGTGAACTGGGGCATCACTTCCACTGCAGCTGAACTGGTGGCATGCTGGGAGGCTGAGGATCTTGCATGAGGAGGTGGGGCATCTCTACAGGCAGAGAACATCCATAGACAGCCCTATGTCAGGCAGGGCAGAAGCTTTGAGAACTGCAGCCTCTCTGCTGCCAGTGTTTGCACTGGTGGCTCCTGCACACCACATTGCAAGGAGGCACTGTGCAACTGCCCAGCCTTCCTTCCCTGCCTTCCTACCCCAGTTCACCCATCGCTGTGTCCAGCTCAGCAAAGACCGATCTTCAGAGGAGGTCACTGGGGCTGGTCCACCCAAGTAACTGAAAACAATTGAATCACTAGTTTTTCAAGGGACTTCCCTTTGAAAATGGCTTTGTTTACATACAGCTGCTGCTTATGCTCAAAGTGTACAAGCTGAAAAGGAGCATTTTTCTGCAGCAAGCTCTGGCTGAGAATTTACTTTCTTCCTTTGCAGATCCCCCTGGACCTACTCCATTTCCTCCTGCTCATTGTGCAATTAAGAATTGTGTTCATTCAACCCAGAACTGAGGCCTCGGTGGACAGGCACTTCATTCCTCTCGTGTCTGCTGTAATGGCAAGTCCCCCCATTTATTCCCCCAGTGCACTGCTGTACTGTGCTGGTGAGAAAGTCATTACCCTTCTCAGGGAATAGCTGCATGGCATGCAGTTGTCAAAGGCCTGAAAAGACAAAAAGCTGTTACTCTTGAAACAAGAAAAAAAAAGAAATGGGAAAGCACTTTCTGAAAGCTGCAGCAGTTTTCCCAAGGACAGCTGTAAATGGCGCTTAGTGCATACAAATAGAAGCCAGCGATGATGATGAGAAAACAACAAATAAACAAGTCAACAACAATGCCAATGAAAAGTATTCTGCTGCCAAGAAAATACTTTATTTCTTATTAGCATAATTATTGCTTAGAGTTTAAACTCTAAATGCCACAAACAATTAAAAAGTTATTATATGCTTAAATATTCTGTTATTTTTTGGCAAGAAGGCAGGCTTAGGGAGAGTGGAGTACAAATGCCATCGCTGCCTTGTTCTATTAAAGTTATCTCCCTCATTTGAGGAATTACCCTCTTGCACTGATAGGATGATGGCAGCTCCCAACCTCATACAAACCAACATGATCCCCTGAAGTAAAAGAAGTTGTACCAAGTTGCAACAGCAGAAGCTTTTAGATATTTAAGATGCTGAAATCAGAATCAAGGATTTTCACCATAAGAACTTCTTCATACTGAAGTTTTTACTCCCAGGGAAAGGCTGTGAGAGGCACAGAGCTAAGATCGGGTCAAAGAAAATTCCTTAGACTGTTTTGCGTGGATATTGTTTCTTCTACTTCTTTTCCCAATCCTTACAGTGTGCATACACACATCCCAGGGACCCAGATGGCCTGTGAGCAGAAGTTTGGTGTCAGCTTGGAATTAAGTGAAAGAGTGAGCAGCTGGGGCTCCCTCCAGCCAGAGAAAAGAGCAAGGACAGCATTTCCCAGTCTTCCCATCTCTCCTTGAGCATTACTTTTAAGTGAGTATAAAACTACTACATATCCTTCCAAATGTAACCTCAGATTCAGATTCAGGCAGTGAAAAATCTGTATGAAGACAGTAATTTTTACCTAGCTAAATCCATTCCTTTTAGCAGAGGAAAATACACACTGGTGTTTTTGGAAACAGTGACATTCTTGAGTCTTTTACTGAACAGCATATTTCTGCCTAAATATTGCCCTGTCTGCTCTTAAGGGTAGACCATATTGTTTCCAACGTAAATTTAAGGGAGCTTTGCTTGTAGCTTCCCTGGGATTAAAGCTCTGAAGATGAGTGAGCCATGTATAATGGATCTACCTTCTGAGAAGACCCATAAATTAAAAACAAGGTGCACAAGTGGTCTAGCAGCGACTCAGCCATCTAAAGGACCTTTCAGAGTCAAGTCCTGTCTTGTTTTATTGAAGGGACTGTAGGGGCATTTCCTTCGAAAATCAATTCTTTATCATGACAAATGCTTTCAGCTTAAAGAGCTATGGACTGTAGTAGGCACCGAATTGCTGCAGTGCTGTTGTGGCTTTTGTTGAGTCTGTTGGTAGTTGGTGGCTATAATTAGCAGAGTCCTTTATGCAACTATCATGTCCCTGAGAGAAATCAATGCTGCAGCATAGTTTTACCTTCCTTCCCTTACCCAGACTTCTGAAATGCAAATGCAGCCACGAACAGCAGGCTCTAAATCATATTTTATAGAGCTCCACTAATGTATTACAGTGTTTCAGTTGTAGTACAAGATGGTGGGGAATAAAGATATATATGCTCGTATAATTGCCTGGGGATACCTCAGGGTTGGAAATCTTCAACAGATTAGATAGATGTTTATCAGGTGTGACACAGTATCATTTATCCAGTTGGCTGCTCTAGAATCCCTCCAGAGGTCCTTGTTTTGCAATGATTCTGCCCATGTAGGGGATGATCACATTACTTATCAATAGTCTGCTAAACCAGAGGACTGATAAAGCTTAACTGAGTTCTTGTGTGGATTCTCTTACATCTAATAAAGTGGATGGGTTTTACAGTTCTGTCAGAAAAAGCACGTAGAGAAAATTCTCCTTCCGTATAGTTCTCTGTTGTCATAAGTCTTGTAGGTCTAGAATACCTCTGAGACATCCAATGATTTGATTGAAATTGGCTGTTTGGTACAATAGTTATTAGACAAGGGCTGACACACCTATATGCAAGCAGAGAGAGTGACAGTGCCAGCTTTATTACACCATGAAATCGGAGAGAAATACAAAGCTAATGCAGCAACTTTGGCAGTTTAACAAATGACCACTCTAGGGGAGGAGGAGAAAACAGGAAGATATACATAAGGATTTAGTTATACTGATTATGGAGTGGATTTTTTAGTGCATTGCAGACATGATTTTGTGGTGATCAGGCAATGCACAACTGTTTGAAGCTCTTCTTAATATTTTCTCCGTTAAAGCTGTTAAAACTGCCACTTGCGCTTCTCCTGCCTTCCTCAGCGTATGTGCATTAAGAGGAATCAACCAGGAAAAGCCACTGGGATTTGATGTTCCTAGCCTGATTCCAGCTGATTTGATAGTAGGGTGGAGGCTAGTGAGAACGGGCCCTGGAAGCAGATGTTAATAAAGATTATTTGCCCATTCAGTGGCTTGGGGACTTCTGTTGTCCCACCTTACCCATTGATGGCTTTTGCTGGTCTCTGAGATGGAAGGTGGAGAGGCCCTATGCCTGTTTCTAGACTGAACAGGGAGCTTGAGATCTCGACTCTTACTCCAGTTCAAAATGATGAGGGAAATGTGCCATCTGTGTGCTCCCCACCCCTCTGCCCTTTTCTGGGGTATTTCTGGGGAGCTGGAAGTGTGGACACTGCTGGTGTGAATGGAATTAGCTTTGTCCCAGCGGGGCTGCTGAGAAGAGGCAAGGCAGCAAAGAAAATACTTTCTTCTGTGGTTTTTGTTATGTTTGGCTTTAATTAGCAGTCTATATGAAAGAAAAATAAATATGCAAAATAGCTTTTGCCTTGCTTTCTTAAGCTCCCTGGTGCCACCCATCAACAGTGTGTGGTGTACTAATGCTGATACAAGCCCATGGTAGCCAAGGTAGGTAATGATTTAGTATTTCATGCATGGTCTGCTTGACAGAGCTCTTTTATCTCTTTTCACACCAGGACATGAGGGCTTTCCTTATGTGATGCTGGAACACTCTCTCCAGACTACCCATGTACAGTCACTCCCCATTGCTTTCAGAGCACAGGGAGTGGATGCAAATGGTCAAAGATCCAGAAATCTTCAGCAGTTTGTGAAGAAGGCAAGGTTGGTACGTAATGGAAAGAAGAACCACTGGTCTCTGGATATCTAATTGCCTTGTCCTGTCACTGTTTTAGCAGGTTGATCTTGTTTCAGAAGCTTTTTGATACCAACTCTACAGTTCTCTGCTGGTTCCTGTTAACCAGATTCTTGCCAGGAAATACTTTCTAATTAAAGGATAAAGGCACAAGGATGAAATCAAGAGGGAATTGCTTTTTATTTCCTAGTCTTTAGATGTGTGAAAGATGTTTTCTTAGCTCTGGAGTGAGGAAAGCCACATCTGTGCTGATATATGTTACAATGGCTTCATCTAGCTGCTGAAGAAGAGACTTCACTTCCTTTGAAGTTTCTCCTTCTGAGCATAGTGCTGGTACAAGTAAATGAAGTGGCAGCTTTGCTGTTTGGAAGATGCCTCATTTTTGTCTCAGAGTTTCCTTCCTTTTTTCCTTTCCAAGCTGACGTAGTTAAGGGAATACAGAGCCAGTGTGAACTCAGTATCAGTAAGGCTCAACATCCTGGTAGTAAGAACACTGTAATAACCCAAGTGGATGAATAGCAGATTTTATCACATTCATCTCTGATGGAAGACACTTTATTTCCCCTGGTGTCTCCACAGAGTGTTGTGGTATGAAACAAAAGGGAAATTTCACATCACCTGCATTGAGGCACTAGTTCAGATGCCCAGGTGAATGGACCTGCTCCCCTCAGAGACTCCTTGATCTTCACCTATACCTCTGTCTTCTGGAGGTGACTCCCTCACCATGACTACAGAGGGATGAGTCTCGTAACATAACCTAGCACTGCCACTAGGTACATAAAGCCAGATGTTGCAGACACCCTACAGCACCTTGTCAATCCGTTCAGACTCCAGAATTCCACTAGCTCCCTTGGATTGTTATTACTGGATCCATTGCATCATATATTTTATATTTTCCAATTACTCTTTCTGAGTAATTCAGAATCATACTGACTATTCAAGACTGATTATTCAAACTTCTTTATTTAATACATAATAGGCAGATGTAAAAATAAATAACTCATCCTCTCCCAGCCATTTTGAGTCATCATTCATTTTGTCCATTTTTCATTGTTAATTGCCCTATTACTGCTCTTGCTCCATTCCTACTCCAGTGTATTAGGGAAAAAAAACCCACCAAATGAACCTTCTGGTATCTCCTAGCCCCTTTGCCTAATGGTAAATCATTCTGGGGTTTAATTGCATTTTTAATTAAGGCTGCTACAACCCAATTTGTTAAGAGTCTTTCATCATGCTCAGTATTTTTTAGCATGCAATTCACTGCACACTGGTTTGCAGGGGCAGCCTTAGAGAGGCTGTAGGGACAGAACAGAGCATGTAACACTGTCTGCTCTAAGAACCTGGGCAGGGAATAAAGAGATGTTAGTTAATTTCTTAGCTGTCTCACACTCTGAGTTTAATTTAGTCACCCCATCACTGTCTCAGTTCTCTGCCTGTAAAATATCCTCTCTCTTATCAGCTAGTTGCACAATTTACCAAAAAATACTCAGTCTCCTTGTGCTTTGGTTTAATCATCCTACCATTAATCAGCAGGTTCTTTGGTGTGTGTCCTCCCTCACACAGGGACAAAACAGCCCTCCCCTGCCCCAGCACTAGCACTTTTGGAATTTGCAGAATGCCAGGATGGTTTCTTTCTTTTGCTGCCCGTATCAGCTACCGGCCCTTACCTGAAATCCTTATCTACTGCACAGAGCCTGAGAACAGATGGAGCGATGTAGATGCCTGTCCATACCTAAACCTTCCCCTTCCTCTACACGTTTCTGCATATGCTTTGTGTGACCCAGGATGCGACTACAAGCTCTGCGCTGCAGAGAGAAAACCTGTCCTGTCCCTGTGGAGTGTTGAAGCTGTATCACCTTAACCAAAGCAGTCATACACCATTAATGCCTAGCTAAACTAGAGGGCACCTAATTGAAGGTGGGTTCAGCGATTCATTGTTGCTTCACTGTGTATGACTCATTTCTCTGACGCTATGTTAACATAAAGTTCAGATTTGTGTTAATAGGAGTTGTGTTTAAACAGTTGTAAGTGAACTCCCTTGACACTGCGGTCATTAAAAGTAGCATTATTTCATTTCCAGGAGTGCACAGATTTTAGCTTTCTTATCCTAGCCAAATTCTAACTGGAGTGTTTATTTTTTGCATCTCAGAATTGTTTATGTAATTTTTACTGGCAACTACAGTTTCACTTCCTGCCCCAAACCCTATGGGGTTGCTCAAATACTGTATATGGAATGGAGATTTTATTTGGAAAATGTGTTGAGAAGAAAAGACAGCATATAAAAGTACAAGAATATTTCTTATTAGTAATTGATATATTCAACTGTTTCTGAGAGGAACTGGTATTTATAAACCGATCTGAGTTTCTCTGATGAAATGTGACCTGCAAGAATAGTCACCACTTTTAATCACAAATGCACCCAATGTGTCATAATTGCTTTGGCTCTAGATACAATAGATTTCACAATTCATTCAAAAACCATAACCAGCTATATGACTACAAAGTAATTAGTTCAGTGAAACCAAGATGGTCTTCTCGTAAAACAAGCTAATATACTTAATTTATTTCAGCTTCTTCAGGAAAACCTCTCCAGGAAGAAATTCATTACTTAAGTTCCTCACTGGCAGCTGGGAGCTTCTCCACAACCACTGAGCCAGGAGCTGACTCAAGCACAGCATTCAAGGCATTGGTATCAGATCAGCCCTTTCCATAGTGAACCCCCTGGCAAGGCTGTGAGGAACAACTGGTCACAAATTGGAGATCACACATTCCCCCTGCTTCGTGGGGACAATCCCAGTGAGGAGAAATGGAGCAGCTGCACAGAAGAATTTGAGGAATAATTAATAAATAATTTTAAATAAATTATTTGCATTTCAAAGTTAGTTTCCAGAGAAATCCTACCACTCTGATAGGGCACCCAGCAAGGTTTATGCCTGTGAGTCTAGCTCTCAGATGTTTACCCAACAAAAGTGTCAGGAATCAGACAAGTCTGAAATGCCTGCTTTTCTGTGGCTGTTGTTATTCTCTGGAGCCATTCATATTCATTTTTCTCCAAGCAAGAAATAATCACAGGGAAATGTTATATAAATAACTGTAATACCAGTTCTTTTTCTTTCCCTTAAATAGATACAGGATCAGATAGGAAGAGTTTCAAAGCCCAGACAAACTTTCAGACAGCAGAATACCAGGATACAAAATGTAAGTGAGGCTTTTCCATTCATCACAGCTAGTTTTTCTGAAGTTGTGTAGACAGTAGGTGTTTTATCATACCTTATATGATCATGCTTTGTAAGAACTTACTTAAGCTAATCATCAAGCTTCCTAGGTTTCTCACTGACAATCACTACCGAAGTACAAACCTTAAACTTTCCTTACCAAGAAAAAAGTGGAATGAAGAATATATCATTATAGCCAAGCTGCTCTCTTACTAGAAGCTAAGTTTAGCTCTAGATAGAGCTGACTAGATTGATCCTTACAGCAGTCTTCCACTACCTAAAGGGGTCCTACAAGAAAGCTAAACAGACTTTTTATAAGGGCCTGTAGAGATAGGGCAAGGCGGGGGTGGCTTTTAACTGAAGGAGGGGAGATTTAGATTAGACATTAGGAAGAAGCTCTTCACTATGAGGGTGGTGAGGCGTTGGCACCCATTGCCAGAGAAGCTGTGGCTGCCCCATCCCTGGCAGTTTTCAAGGCCAGGTCATATGGGGCTTTGAGCGACCTGGTCCGGCGGAAAGTGTCTCTGCCTGTGGTAGGGGATTGGAACTGGATGAGCTTTAAGGTCCCTTCCAACACAAACCATTCTATAATTTTATGATTCTATGCTGAACCATAGGTTCAGTGACTATAAAGCAGCAAGTGTTCATAGTGGCTTATCAGACTTGGTGATGCAGAGCAGAAATAAAGGAATTGTGCTGGTTTCACAGGGAGATAACATGTAACAACATACCTGCAAGTCTTACTAGGTCAGGCACAAAGCCCTCTACAAATTACCATATTGCTTCTACACCCAAGTTTAACACCTACGTACATGCTGCAGGAATCACACATCAGTCCTTGTAATGTCGTCCAAGATGGCAAATCAAGATGATATATGAAGAGCTTTAGTTCTGGTTTTAAAGACTATTTTCGAAGTGCTGGGACAGACAGATGACAGCAGGATATGTAAGTAAAATTTCTGACCTCCACAGTTTTGGAGAGAATAGCCAGGTTTATTAATATTTCTTAGAATGTCACCCAGCCACTTTTAGAAACTTCTAATATGTAATTATTTTTAGATTCTCAGTGGTTCATTGGTGTCATTAATTTCTTTCTCAATCCCTGAATTTCACAATATTCACATTTACTGATACACGTGTACTAAATGTTTTCAGCTGTCTCCTTTCTACTTTTTCTTGATAGTGAAAACTTTGCCTTCTAAGCGTTTTTTCTTTTTTTCGTTTCATTACTTTTTTCTTTGAAAGAGCATTTTAAAAGAACTGTTCAATACAACAATATTTATTAGAAATTTATAACCCTTGCACACTTTTGAAGCACCCTGTAGAGTTTAAAGGAGAGTTGCATCTTCTGGAGAATGAAGTCTCAGGAGTATAGCCAAAGGATATTCATAACAGTTCAGGGGTTTCAATAGTAAATTTCAGTGGAATATGTCTCTAGTTCTCTAAAAATTTTAATAAGGCCTCTTGGGACAATCTCAGCTCACTCTGTTGATGGATTTGTGTGCTCCATTTCCTTGAAAATTTATGGTCTGAAAGCTAGATTGTTACATGTCCAAGACCCTTCCCTTTGTATTATTTAGGCAATATTAATCAGCCTTAGCATGAGCATGTAAGCAAAAAAGGAAATCAGGTACTACTTGTGTTTGAGAAGACACAAATGAGGTATCTAAGAACACACATGGATGAGGCTTTCAAAGGCAAGGGGAGGAACCTCTTCTTTGGTTTCAGTGGATACTGAGCCAGGCTGTTTCCAGAACAAAAGGTTCTTTTCAACTTTTCTACCTTTGAGTGATCTCTCTTTTGGCTGCTTCCTGTCCTTTGCATGTTCTTTGCTCATCTATTTTTAAATAACCAGACAGACACACTATTATAGTTCAATTTGTTCTTCAATATTGATTTTTTTGGTTGACATATGATTTGCTCCCACTGCTGTTTGTAGTGACAGATCTTTGGAACCAGGAGCTCTTGATAAAAGAAATTGCATGGTTTCATTGTCTGGAAGCCAGTAGGGCCAGGCTGGCCGGGTCACCTGAGCTCCTTTTTCTGGAAATGATAGCTCTACTTACACGACGATTGTCGTGAAAGTCCACTGTGTATGTCCTAATTAGATTTGGAATATTGGAACTCACCATTATATGGTACAAAATGTGCCAAAATGGGAGATGCTGCCTTACCTATCTTATGTAAAGTATTATCTTTTTCTGTTTATACTAGAGTTTGAAGTTAACAGTTTAATTAGGTTAAAGTTTCAAGTACAGACAATTCATTTGGGCTGAAAGTACAGAGAGAATTCATTTGGGCTGAGGTGTGATTTTTACAGTTCATGCCTGACTAACAAGGGGAATTATTTTTTCTGAAAAACAGACGTCCTGAAGGGAAAATATTTCCACTGCATTATGTTTCAGTTGGTTTAAATGTAAATCTAGCAGTGGCTGAACCCCTAAAAAAAACAGTATATGGTAGAGAGGTGGAGCAGCTCTGTTCTTCTCAGGGATGGGACACCCACATCTAAAATGCAGGTGGGATAAACCATCTATGTTGATTTTGTTTACTCAAATAAATTCTGGGTAATGATCTGACCTTGTGCATCTCTACTGCCCATTGCCTTCATGCCCTGTCACTACCCAGAGAGCAAATTAGGGGCCGTATCTGAGTTGATCAAATGTTAGAAGTGGACTGGAGAGGAGGAAGAAAGCATCATGGAGGCTTCCCAGTACTGTGACTGTTACTATGGAAGTGCACATCACCAGGAGACATGGTGGGAGAGCTGAGGTTGCCAGGGGATACAACAGCTCCTTCATGTCTCTCCCCTCTCCCCATCTCTCCACCCTGTTTACACACTGCACGTTGTAGGTGTACCCAGAGGGCATTAAGGCACAGCAATGTCTTAATAACTAGATGAAATATCAGTATGATGCCAACAGCTTCTTTAAGATTCACGCTTTACTCTTCAGTTTCTTTTTCAAAAAACAAGCCTCAATTTGTAGACAGCTATCACAAGTGCTCAAGTAGAAAACTGAACCTTGTAAATGATGGTCTTATTGTAATATTACAGACAATGAAACAAAAAAACCCAACCCAGCATCTGGTCAGTTTGCATCTTTCCTGCAAAAGCACAACCATGTAAATATCTTTTATACTGCTAATCTTTTTTCTTCCTTTCTATGGTAAGACCACAGAGCAGAAGAAAATACTGCAATTGCTGAAATTCCACTGCTGTTTATATGGAGTAAATAGCACCTCGTATATACAAGCATTGTTTGTAAAATATGAAACAGAGACACAGTAAAATTCTGTACTATCCTAAGCTACAGATGAATCATTTTCCTCCCAAATTTACAGTATGCAACAATACATAGAGAAAAGCAAATGAGTACAGATTATGCTACAGGAACAACAGGAAACTAGTCAACAACTACATCAACTATTATATTATGTTTAATAGCTAATATAGAGACATACCCTCCTGAAAGCATGCCAGAGGGTTATAATTTTCACAAGAAGAGTACACTGAAAGCTATATACTACATAAGGACTATAGTCTGCAGAAATGTTAAAATGCACTGGAAGGAGTGACATTTAAGTCTAATTATAGACAGATTTTCAAACTCAGCAGACAATGTAATTTCCTCTGTAGTTTAGTGAAGCTATATTTAAAATAGTTTTCTTGATTATTCTACTTTCATAACCAAAACCGTTTCAATATAAAATGATGAAGTGAAAATTCAGTTTTCTGCTTTCATATCCAGCAGAAGAAATACATCTTAGGAAGTTCATTTAGAAGGCTGGAGGAGAGATACTTTCCTGCTGCAAAGAATCGTGCCATCTGTCAACAACTTAAGATATAAAAGAAGTACCTTGGGAGCAACCCCACGAAAATATATTGCACAATTGTATGTAAAATGCTGTGATATATATTTTTCATAAATATTTAATGCTTTAGGATGGTTACGGTCAGATTTTCTTTCAATCTGAACTTCCCAGAAGACAGGCAGGATTTATGCGATCCTGTGGTAATAGTACATTTTGTTCCCCTAAGAAAATGTCTGTCTATCTATCACAAAATATGAATGGGAATGTCTAAGCAGACAGAGCCGCTGGCTAAAAATCCTGGAGCGCCTACCTTCAAATTTCTTAATTGGTTTAGGAAACTAACCACAAGCCACTCGGCTTTCCTAAGCTGTTACAAGTCCTTTTGTGTAATGCTCTTTCAGGTCTGTCATCACCTTTGCCTGTGGAATGTCATACATGGGCCACATATGGGAGGAGGCACCCTGCCTGCAGCTGGGGGTATGTTGCATATTCCACCACAGCCTGGACACCACAGTAAGTCACTAAGGGCCAGTTCTGCAAAATGTGTTATCCTGGAAAGTAAGAACTTCACACTAAAATGATTTTTCATCCATTGATATTTAAACTGAAAACAACTGCTCTCTCTTGCTCCAGAGAGGAGCCTTCAACACTGGAGCAAGGGGAAATGCCGTATCCAGGAGCCTCAGTTCTGAGCAGTGATAGCCACCCAGAGAGCCTCAAGCCCCCACCAGGCCTTGCCCAGGAAGTGGCAGCATTGCTGAGGTGAGTAGGGACTCACGCAGACAGGATTTCCCCTTAGTGAAGCCATGCTGGCTGTCACCAACCACCTTGTTGTTTTCCATGTGCCTCAGCATGGCTTC
>JARCZZ010047752.1:0-28827 GCA_030323915.1 Brotogeris chrysoptera | reverse complement strand
GCCCGGCCCGCCCCCCCCCCCCCCCCCCCCCCCCGCCGGAGGCGGCGGGACCCGCGGCCCCAGCCCGGAGACTGGCGCATGCCACAGCCCGTCTCGGGTCCTCCGCCACCGCCGGCCGCCCTTGCTCGCCGCCGCGCACTGATTCCCGGCCCCTTCATGCGCGGCGGACGATATGCCCGTTTTGTAGCCGGGGGCCCCTCCTCTCGTCCCGCATGTTCAGGACCAAACGCTCGGTGCTTGTTCGGCGGCTCTGGCGGAGCCGTGCGCCCGGCGGTGAGGAGGAGGAGGAGGAGGAGGCGGCGGCGGCCGAGGCCCGGGCGCATGCCTGCGGCGAGGGGCGCGGGTGCTGCCCCGGCAAGGCGGGCCGCGGGGCTTCCGCGGGCGCGGAATCGGAACTAAAGGCGCTGACCCACGCCGTGCTGAAGCGGCTGAAGGAGCGGCAGCTGGAGGGGCTGCTGCACGCCGTCGAGTCCCGCGGCGGGGCTCGGACCCCCTGTTTGCAGCTGCCCGCCAAGGACGAGTCCCGGCTCGGCCAGCACTCGTACCCGCTGCCGGTGCTGCTCTGCAAGGTGTTCCGCTGGCCAGACCTCCGGCACTGCTCCGAAGTGAAGAGGTTATGTTGCTGTGAATCCTACGGCAAGGCTCACGCCGAGCTCGTCTGCTGCAACCCGTACCACCTCAGCCGGCTCTGCGAGCTAGGTAAGGCTGCGGGGTGCGTGGGGGGGGGTGGGGGGTTGGGGGGGGTGGGTGTCCCATGTGGTACATAACGGGGTGCAGCCCCGCTCATCCCCCTCCCCACCGAACTCTTTGCAGTTTTCCCCGAAAGCCCCCCCAAAAACCAACCCCCAAACCCCTTTTCCGTGGCCGTGATTTATGTCTTTTTATTGCTATTATTATTAATTCGGGGGGTGGGCGACACCCCCCCGCCCCACACACACACACACACACTCCCCCCTTCCTCCGCCGAGTCCCGGCTCTGCCTCCCCACCGTCCCCGCTCGGTGCCGGGGGATTAGGGGCGCCTGGCGCGGGCGGGCGGCCGCGGCTCCGCCGAGCCAAGGAGGCCCCGATCAGACAGCCCGAGCGGCAGATAGCAGCGAGACTGGCGCCAGACGGCCCCTTTTGTTTATCTGACAGCTAAATATCAAGGCAATCACCGCCTCGCTGCCCTGCCTCCAACCCCCAGAGCTAAGACAAACAGTTTTGCTAAAAGAATGCCACTGTTATCATAAGTTCCTATCTTTTTTCTCCTTTTTTTTTTTCGGTGTTTTTTTTTTCCCTTTTCCTTTCTCATGGCTCTGCCTTTATTTTCTCTGTGCTTTTCTAATTCCAGAGTCTCCCCCTCCACCCTACTCCAGATATCCAATGGATTTTCTCAAACCAACTGGTAAGTGGACTTTTTCAATGCGGACTACAGATAAAATGCAAAATGAAAGGTGTGTGTGGGGGGTGTGTGTGTGTGGAGGATCCAGACCCTTTCCCAGCCCATTTCTCAGTCTCTTTCTCTGGGGAACCCATCTCCTGCCTTTGTCATGCTGTGATGCATTTTGCTGTTGGGCTGCTTTTGCGCTTCTGTGCCTCCCTGATATCCCTGTAAGAATTAACATGTGATTTATCTAAGGCATCCCGTGTGCAAAGTCGGGTTTTAAAACTCTGGCAGGAAGCTCCGGGAGGGATTGCAGTGCAGCGCAAGGCCTCCCTTTGCTGCTGGAGCCGCTCTGAAAGCCAGGAAAACCCACTTGCAAAACCACTTGTAAACCACGGCGCTCCCCGCACCCCTGGGTGAATGTGTGGGGGTTTAGGTTGGGATCCAGTGCTGCGTCTCCCTGGTGGCTGGGAATCCCAGGGAGTTGGTAGAAATCCTCCTGTGTTTTGAAGGAGCCTAGCTCCGCCTTGCCAGGTTGGAAAGAAAACTAGGAAAAGGGATTCAAAAGTTACTTATTTTACCTGTTTCACTTTTTTTTTTAGCAGCTCTCTGCATGCCTGTTGCTTGTAATTGAATGTCAGGGTGCCAGGGGAGAAGCCCATTTGAGGCTGGCACCAGCTCTTTTGCGGTTGTCTGCATAAACTCCCGGTTGGCAGCGAGCTCGCCGGCTGCGAGATAAATCAGGCTGGGAGAAGGAGGAGAGGTGGGAAAAATCGGAAACGGGGAGGGGAGGGAATGCGGGGGAGGAGCAGCTCCCGGCTCCCAGAGGGGGATTAGTGGATATGGAGCGTGGGGCTGGAGCACGGTG
Source organism: Brotogeris chrysoptera (assembly GCA_030323915.1). Lineage (NCBI taxonomy): Eukaryota > Metazoa > Chordata > Aves > Psittaciformes > Psittacidae > Brotogeris > Brotogeris chrysoptera. The sequence continues at coordinate 26,594 of JARCZZ010047752.1, read as the reverse complement.
GTCTCCGTGGTCGTGCCCCTTGGTTGCGGCAGGCAGGAGGGGCACAGCGCTGCAGGGAGGCAGGGATAGCTGTATTTCTGAAGACCGGTGTCAGGTCATTTGTTTTGGCGTTTGTTGGGTTTGTTTTGATGGTGTTTTTTTTTTTTTTTTATTTCTTTTTGACCAAAAGAGCAGTTTCTGTAAAATTGCTGCTCTTTACTTCCTCGGGATTAAAAGAAACCCCAAATTTGAGGTTGCTCCAGACACACGGGGCACCGTTATGGGGTCTCAGCCTTCCCCCCTCAGAGACTGTACTGTTGCTTCCCTGTCTGTAAACCCTTTAAGAAAGACTGATAAGTGTTTTTATGGCTTGTGGCAATAAGCAGAGATGTTGAGCAGATAGCTCAGTTGCAAAGCAGGTAATATTTTGCTTCAGTGTGAAAAAAGCATGAGATAAAGGCTGATGCATGGAAGAGGAATATCGGGATTAGGTTCAACATTCCGAGCACGTGTTGGGATGCGGGGAGGGCTGTTCCATAACAGACTCTGAGAGTCTGCTGGTTCATGAAGTTTTGTGGGTTTGGGTGAAATTGGCATAATTCTGACTGCATCCCTGCAGCTCTCCCTTAAAAGTGTGTATTTCTGCCTCTGTTGCCTGCCTTTCTACCCAGTGATGATCCTGGCATGGGATGCCAGGGGGTACGGAGCTGCAGGAGAGAAGGGTTAAAGCTTGCCTTTGGTTTTCTGTAAAGATGTTAGGGTAAATCTATTAGCAGGGTTTAAACATCCAATCTGCCTCTGCCAGGACCTCATTTTCAGTTAGCCGAGTGATATATTTATTCATTAGCAAGTGTTGACATAAGGTAGCAAAATGTGTGTAAACAGAAAAGCCGCAGAGCATGAATGTGCCATTTCGAAAGGAAAAGTTATTCCTATCGGCCAATAGGAAGTGATTAACGCTGCCCATCGGAAACGCAGAAACAACTGGGTTACTCACCAAAAAGTCCTCCTTTTTTTCCCTTTTTGAAAGAAAAGCCCATTTGGCAGCTGAACTCTGACTAGCAGGGCAGCGACAGGCACAAGCGGAGCCTGGAAGTCTGTTGTTGCAGGTGGGTTTTGCAAGCTCAGGGTTTCTCAGTGTTTCCTCTGCAGAGGCTTCCCATCCCGGCATCAGTGCCATCTCCTGCGGCAGTTTCCCAGCCATAGGTTGAGGATTGAGAGAGGGACAGTGGATGACTGTGGTGAGGAGTAAAGCCTTTTACCTGGCTGATGCGCATGAGCCATCTTCTCCCCTTGGGATCTTGTTTGGGAATGGTCCCTCCATTTAGACTTGGGCAGCTGCATCTGCCAGTGGAAATGGGAGTGTGCATCAAGCAGGAAAACTTCTGCTTTTCCATCAGGCGTGATGGGGTAATAAAAATACTTAAGCATTTAGTGCTGCATCTTGTAAGTGCTTCGTATGGACAGACAGGAATACCTGGACCGGTGCGGGCCCTGGCAGTGGTTGTTAGTGCTTGTGCTTGTAGAACCATCAAATGATTTGGGTGGAAGGGACCTTAAAGCCCATCCAGGTTTAACCCCCTGTCATGGGCAGGGGCACCTTCCACTGGAGCAGTTGCTCCAAGCCCCTGTGTCCAACCTGGCCTTGGACACTGCCAGGGATGGGGCAGCCACAGCTTCTCTGGGCACCCCCTGACAGCGCCTCAGCACCCTCTTGATAAAAAAATTCTCCCTTGTCTCTAACCTAAATCTCCCCTCTTTTAGTTTAAAACATTATGATGCAGATTACATTTGTTTTCGGAGGTGAGGGAGGCTGAGGCAGGCTGTGTTGGTGGCTGGGCTTGGAAAGCAGGGGTGGTGGACCGGGAGCTGAGGGTCTGCTGCAGGCAGAATCTGTGTTGATGGGGGAGATGTAGTATGTATGTGCTTGCCATAGGGCAGAAAGATCTGCCCTTGGCAGCTGGGTTACCTGCAGGAAGGCTGTAGGTCCAGGCTGCCTTGGTCATTTATCAAGGAGAGGACATTCCCTCTTCCTTGCACAGGATGTTTGCAGGGATGTGTGCTGGTGGCTTGCATGGGACAGGCTCACCTTGTCATCCTGGAGCTTGTGGGTGCTCAGCATCCCTAGTGTCCCTGCAGAAGCTGCTGCTTGAAGCAGTGTTGGAAGTCACACACAAGTGTCTCCAAGTAATTCAAGCAGATATTCTGACCCATCGTTATGTGGGGCAAGGGGCTGCAGTAGCTTGTGTCCTTCATGCTCCTGGATGGCATGGTGGTGCTGGAGTGTGAGAATATGGGAAATCTATTGAGGTGTGGATGTAAAGCTGAATGCCCTCCTGTGGCATTGACTTTCAGGGGAGCTGGAGGTTTGGCAGCTTCGAGGAACTATTCAGCACCTTGCAGGGTCAGGCTGGTGGCCACCGGGAATGTCTCCATGATGGTTTTATATTGCAGGAAGGCAGTTTTGGGAGGGGAGTCCCATGAAGTAGGCTTGGGTGACCCTCTGATCCTGTAACAGCGCTGTGTCCTATAAGGAGGCTTCGGAGGGTAATTAGTTACTGAAGGGACTGGCTGTTGGGTAAAGGGACATAGGAAGGGAGCAGACAGCTCTAAAGACGTCGTGAAAGCACGTCACCCCATTGCTAAGGTTATGCATTTATGGTCAGGATAGGATTCTCTCCTGCTATCCTGTCCCATGTACTAGCAGAGGACGTGATCACTTGTGATCTCCAGAGCAAGACCACACAGAAAAGCACAGATTACATCCTTTATCCTTCAGGGACTCATCAGGGGGCTGTAACTGGGGGCAGAGGGAGCCCAGTACAGGGCAGGGTGGTCCAGCCTGTACAGTTCAGAAAGCATCCGTACCTCAAGCAGTTGAAGGCATCTTAGGGAAGGGTGTGGGGGAATCTTCTGTATGGACTAGAAAGGGTTAAAAAAGAGAAAAACCATATTCCTTTAAAGCGTAGAAAGCACGACAAGGCATTTAGAGAGTGTATCATATACAGCATTTCACAAGTAAGTCCATTTCCTGTCTCCCCTATTGTTTTCGGTTTGATTAAGTGTATCCTGTTAAACTGTATATTCCTGTTAGGGCTCCTACTTTACTCTGATAAAACAAGGTTATGCAGACAGGAATTTCATATTCACTGGGATTTCAGGGATGAAATCTGGGAAAACTTACTTTTACCAGTAGGGAGAAAACTATCTTTGCCCTTCTGCTGGTGGCCCTTGCTTTGAGATAGAGCCATGAACAGCTTGATGTCATGAAGGGGCCCAGATTTGGTGAAACCCTGTCCTGGGTTCAATTTGCCTTTAGGACCAGGGGATCAATGTTGGCTTCTGGCTGTCGTCACCTGGGGGAGGAGGCGTGGGATGGGAAGCTCCAAACCTTGAGCTTGGGCACCTCTAATGGGGCACCTGATCTAACCCTGCTCTTGCCCCTTGGTGGTGCATGGAGGAGTAGCTCCAGTTGCCCACCTGCCCCAGGAGGTGACAGTGGGGTGTCAGATCTGCCAGCAGCTGGTGGTGACCAAAACTGAGTGGGGGAACTCAAACAGAGACCGTTCGCCACAGGCAGGGCGTGTGATGAGATGTGTCCCTTTCGGTTCCCATTTCGGCGAGTTACAGGTGTTGCCTAAATCGGGTGCGGAAAGCCACGATTTAAGCATTTTTTGGGAGCTTGCTTGCATCAGAACGACAGCAGCCCTGATCTCATTACCCGGTGACTGGGCCAGAGAGGTGGCAGCCAGTCTGTAATTTCTGCCGGTCTATAATCAGCGTTGGCTGGTGATGAAGCACAACGCGCAGCCTTGATTGAGGCAGCGAGTTAGGGTGGATGCTCCTTGATGAACTACTGTCTCTGCGCGGGACAATTAGTAATCGCTTCCTGCTAAACCCTTTGGAATGTGTGTTCTGCTCGCGGCGATGCTGGGAGCCTGCAGAGAACCTCCTGTATACTTACTGATGGGTTTTTGTCTTCTCCTCTGCTCCTGCAGATTGTCCAGACTCTGTGCCTTCCTCCACTGAAACAGGGGGAGCTAATTGCCTAGCCCCTGCGGGGCCTTCAGGTAAGACATCTCTTGTTGCACTTGATCTTGGCCATGGGTTGTGTTGACCAAGGGTCCTGATGGAAGACAAAGTCCTGTTGGAGAGCTCTGGGGATGTGCACTGTTGAGGAAGGCATGCTTAAAGGGGGAATTGGGTTTTGTGTCAATAGGAGCCGTGTTTCTCATGCAGAGGGAATACGGGCTCTGTCCCCAGAAGCCCTTATTTCCTTTGAATTTCAGCCTTTACGCTCCATTAGTTTTTGTACTTGGGGTGAGTGGTGCTGGCCACCCGTTCGTTTGGATGCATTCATTATCAGAGCAGGTGGGGTCATGCCTTACAGAATTACTTGGCATCAAGCTCTCCTTGACTTGGTGGTGGCAGTTGCTGTCTCTGGGACAAGAGCTGTGCTTGGGCTTTGCTTTTGGTAGGGTAACCAGCATCCCAGATCCAACATGTGAGGCTCGTGGTGCCTGGGGAGGAAGGGTGACCCTGTTTTTCCAGAGGATGTTGCAGAGGGAGCTGGGCTCAGTGATCCTCAAGGGTCCCTTCCAACTGGAGATACCCTGTGATTTCCCTCATTATCCCATTTGCCGTATCCTTCAGCCTCCAAGTGCCATAATGGAATGGGGTTCATTCCCCACCCCTCTTGAGCTTTTCATAGAATCATAGGGTGGTTTGGGTTGGAAAGGACCTTTAGAGGCCATCTAGTCCAGCTCCCAACACCTTTTCCAAGGTGTGATGCCTCCAACACCTCATCTCTCACCCCAGACCGGCCAACTCTGTGGCTGGGCTCTGTCTCTACCAGGATTAAAGTGTCTGAAACCGTGTACCTGCATGTACTTGCAGGTGATTGAAGGTGTTCCCTTTGTGGGAATGTCTCCCTGATTTATGATTTATTCATTGCCCTGAAACTGGAATTTCAGAAATAGGTCGGTGGCGGCCGCACGCGTGTGTGCATCTGCCCCTGCCTCTCTCCAGGAACTGCGTTTGGTGTGGATGTCTTTAAGTGAGCCTTGTTTGTTTTTCTTTGGGTGTAATATATACCCTGTCTGTTATTTGAGAGGGGAGCATATTGTTTGTTCAAAGGCCCTAATGAGAATTAATCAGAGGGGGAGAGGGAGCAGAGAAACTTGTCGTTGTTTTGATTTTTTTTAATGCAGAAGACTTTTGGGGTTTTCTTTATGTCGTTGCTGTTGGAGCCCATAACTTTGGGGAAGGAAAAAAATAAAAAAAGGACTGTAAAAAGAAAAAAAGAAGCAAAACAACACAATAAGGTTGTTGTTTGCTCTTTTTTTTTTTTTTTTTTTTTTCCCTTTTTCCTCCTGAAATGCACCCGTTGCGGAGGGGAGGAGAGAGTTCAGTTCCACAGGATACCACATGAAATAAGCAGAGGAAGTACTCGCTTTTAAAAGGGGGCTTTCTGTAAGGTTCAGCCTATTGATAACATCTCGTCTGGCTGCTCTGCTCCCGAAGGGAAGGCGGGAGGTGGGGGCTTGGGCTGCAGGAAATAACACGGCTCGTTCCTGGTGCCTCCCGAAGGGCTGTGGGAAGGGGACCCCCAGCTCCTTTATAGAGCCTACTTCCCAAAAGAAAGAACATTTCCCCCTGGAAATTCTTTTTTTTTTTTTTTTTTTTTTTAACTTTATTATACATCTGTTATTTCATTGGATCAAATTGGGTTTTTGTCTTCCTTATCAAAGGTTCCCCCCCCCCCCCCCAAAGCCTGGAAACAGAACCTTTTACGATCATTAACCACTCTTTTTTCCTCCCCAAATGTAATTGTAGCCATTTAGTTTAATGAGGAGCTGATAGGAGAGTTGACTCATGAAGGGATACGGTTAGCTACCCAAGCCCTGAAACAAAGCCGAATGCCTCCACATGAAAGAGCATTTGTTTTGAATTTGCTCTGATTTACTGGCATCTCCCTTCCGCGCGCAGAAGTGCAGCGCTGAAAATTCCCAACTGGAGAGACCCAGTCGAGAAAGGAAAATAAACGCACTTCGCAGCAATCCTCCAAAGCTCACTTTCTCCTGCTTTTTTCTACCCGCCTCCTGCATATTTTAGTTAGCAGAAGAGTGCGTTCGAAGAGGGCTTTAACAAGTTATTGGCAGGGTACATGGTGAGCACTTTGGCTTGGTTTTATCTATGTTAGGGCAGGTGGGGAATGGGTGATGCTGGGTGGAGAATCCAGCATCCCCTCTAGAACGGGGCTGTGCATGCAGGGTTTGCAGCTATCTGATGGAAAGAGGTGTTAAGAAAGGCAAAACCACGCTGATTTTGGTAGGTTTGGAAACTGGAGCAGGGGGTTGAGGTAGAAGATGTCATGGGTGAGTGGTGGTGGTAGGACCCTATAGCACCATAAATTTTGGCCACCATTGATGAGCAGCGGATGCTGATGTAATAGCTGTGTTCAGAGTGAGTAGACCTGCCCTAAAGTCTTGATGCTGGAAGGGCAGGATGCAGTGAGGCAGGCGGCTCTCAGCCCCCCACAATTTGGGAATGGGGCCGGCCTGGGGTTCACAGCCACTGGTAGGAAATCTTTATGGGGGGTGGAGAGGATGATGGCAAGAGAAGCATGAAAAAAGGGAGCCCTTGCAGCTTCCCTTGAGGATCCTTTGATGATGAGGAGTCTCAGGTCCAGCCACTGCCGGGATTGCAGTCTCCTTACGGAAGCTGAAGGCAGTTTCATTGATGGATACCAGAGGCACTGGAGGATGTGGGAGGGGGAGCGGTGTGATTGAGGGTGATGTATGGGGAGTGTTTCCCCCCTTCGATAACTATCTGAGCTGCTCTTTTCCCTCCCTGTGCTTGCTTTTTTGCTTCCCGGGCCAGGAATGCAGTATTGGTTAGTCCTTTATGCCATGCTGGTGTCCTCTTCTCATGCTGCCTCTTCTGTCTCTTCCCCTGCCATCCCATTCTCTGGCTCATGTACCCCTCACCCCTTGTTCCCTGAGGCACTGCCTCTCACTGCCATATTCTTGCCTTTATTTGTTTTCTTATGTGTGTATTTTTATCAGTGGTCACTCTGTGGGTAGGTCAGGACTCCTAGCTCATGGTGTCTCCCACCGACATGGTTGTGCTGAGGTATTACTAGTCCAGATCCTTTCAACGTGGTTAAAGAGAGCAGAAATAGCCCATTGGAGATAAAAATAATTCCCGTAAATAAAAGACAGAGGGTGGTTTTTCCTGTATTTTGAGCTGACTCGTTCTCAGCAGATGTGTTTGGTTATGACTCTTCTTTCAAACAAGCAAAGCTGTGCTTAGAGAGCGTGGAGATGGCCAGCCCATGGCCCAGTGACATCTGATCAGTGGGAGCCAAATTCCCATACGAGCCATAGAGAAACTGTGCTGCAGGGGTAGAAGTGAGCTGATGATGCTGGATGGTGTTGGTGTCCATGGGATGCTCTTCACCCAGCCCTGCGCATCTCCCTCTTGACCTGTGTATGGTGTGGGACTGGTGGCTCTTGGCTGGTGTAGGGTTGTGGTGCCCACAGTGGGGGTGAAGGTGGTTTTCCTGCAGGATGGATCTGCAGAACGGTTCTGGTTCTGGTGGCAAAGTGAAGCTCTCTAAGAAACGTAGAGCTGGCCGTCACAGAGGGAAAGCAAGATGAGCTGGCTTGCGGCCTCGCCACCTCCACTGCGTTTTATTTATAGAGGCTGTTCACAACATACCAAACCCAAGAGTTTACCCAGATTTCAGCCCAATCCTGTTGTCTTGCCCTGACGCTGGAACTGCCCCAAGGTCTCTGGAGTCAGTGGACATTGAGTGGTGATGCTTGGCGGGTGCTGGACCGAGGTTCCCCATGAGACTCTTGGGCAGCAAGTGCAGCCTCAGTTTCTCTCCCAACTCCTCTGTACCAAAGAGATGGGGGAAAAGCCTCCAGAGGCTGCAGGAGCATCAGCATTGCTCCCTGCTCCGTCCCAGACCTTGTCAGGTTTAAGGGACCGCTAGGCTGAATGACATTTCATTCCAGAATTGCGGGCGGGCTGGGAATGTTTCACTATGTCTTTGATCCCTGCTGGTATCTGCTCGCTGGGGAACAAGCACCTTGTCCAAATCCGGAGCTATTCGCCCCTGAAGCATCCCTCCGTATAAACAGGATCCCGCACGGTTTCTCCAACAGAGTCCTGCCTGTGTTTTCCCATTCCCCCCTCCCTCTCATACAGAGTTTATAACCTCCTGTGAAATGCCTTTATTTACAAATTGGCATCCTATTATAATCTGAAATTGAGACATCTTCCTGTGGAACTAGGATTGTATATTTGTCCCAGGCATAAACAATTGCTTGGGATTTTTTTTTTTTTTTCTCTCAAAGTCACTTATTCTTGGTTTATTTTTGAGCATACGTCCTCCTAATACTTTCTTATTCCCTCCGAGCACCCTTTCTTTCCCAGCCTCTTTGGAGATGCGGTTCCCCACCCGGCACTTACCTAAAAACCACCATCCTGTCCTGGAAAGGACAAGGTTATCAGGGGTTAACGCCAGGATGACAGCACTGGAGCCTCTGGAGCAAAGCAGGCTGCCTGCCAGACTAGGAGCCTCCCGGCTCGCCTCACACATCATCTGACCCTGGCCGGCAGGGAGGAGAGAGCCGGCGCTTGGCACCGGCCCTGCGGCTCTTGGCTTGGCCACCAGCTCCAGCTCCTTCAGCCCTGTGGGTTGGGTTTTGCTTTTAAGGGGGATCTTGCCCTGCGGGAACCCCCCTGGGAAGCAGCTGGGATAACCCCTGTGCTGCTGCGGGGATGCTGAGGGCATCCTTCCCCTGGCTCTTGGCCGGTTAGAATTCCCCCCCAACGCAAATAGGACCTGTTTTGTAATTAACTTTTAAGTGCTTTAGAGCCCTTAGAGCTTTTCCTAGATAACTCTTCTCGGATGGGTTTAAAAAAAACCCCTGATGGAAGGAGAGCTCTTCCCATTAAATGCTGGGTGTTTCAATTCTTCCCCATACAGCTCCATTAAATCTGTTTTTCCGGATGCTGGTGAGTTTTCCCAGCCAAGTGTTGCCTTGAGAGCAGGTCAAGATAAAAAGCAGAAGACCCCACCACTGGGGTGTCCTTCAGTGGGGACCATGATGGGGATCACTCAGGTTTATCCTACAACCTTGTGCTTTTTAGGGAGGAATGAGGACAAAAAGAGGTGAATTTTGGAAGCTAGGTGTCAGTTCAAACCATGCCCTGCTCGCATCAGGCGTCCCGATGAGCGCCGGCAACTTGATCGTCGGGGACATTTAAAACTCGGTGGGACAAAAACACTCGTAGAGGAGCAGCCCCGGGCTGGCAGGGATGCGGGCTGCATCGTTTCCATCCCCACTGTCTGCCAGCGGGTATCGCTTACACTGGAGGAACCAGTAACATTAACCACATGCATTTCCCCGCCGACGGCATGGGGGGATGCCTATTTCTAACCGCGGCGGCTGAGACCGTAAACCTCGGTGCTGGGTTAACGTGGGATACACCCCGTTTTAGGGTGCACCGGGGAAAACGGGATGCGCGGAGCCCCTCCTGGTGCTAACTGGGTGCTTTAGGAGGGCGATGTGCTGGGTGGTGGGTGCTGGCTGGGGTCTGGTGTGATGGGTGCCAACCCCACCGCTGTCCCTGGCCGGCTTGAATGACCCACGCCGCAGCCTGGCTGCCTGCCTACTGTCACAAAGGAGCTTCCTTTCCAGTTTATTTTCAGCACTGAGATATTATTAACCGCTGAGGCACGGTCTCTGTTCTAACCACCCTTGCTTTTTGCCTAAATCTCTTTGTTTTCACCCTGTTGGCGTGTCGGGGTCGTGGTCTTGGCTCTGGTGCCATGGGGCAATGGCTGTGTTAGGGCTGCTGTTGAGGAACAGGAGGGCACTGGGGAGTGGGCTGCCTGATCCTGCATGGGGCTGAACTTGGAGAGGGAAGGAGCTCAGCGTCACGCAGGATTTCCACCCAATGGCTGTGGATTAGCCCTTGGGTTTGGTTTTGGGGGTTCTATTTCCCCCCCTTCTCCTCCCCAGTTTTTCATTTCTTTAAGTAAAAGCAGTGTCTTGGATGTTGCCAGTGTTGCCAGCTGCCTCTTCCTCTGCTTTTTTATGCTATTTTTTATTTATTTGTTATTTTATTTTCTCTTTTTGTTTTAATTTTTCTGCATTCTTTTTACCTTTTACCTTTTACCCTTTATTTTTTTCTATTTTTCTTGAATCTGTTACCTTTTTTTAACCTCTTTCTTTTTTCCTTTTACTCTTTTTTCTTTCCCCCTTATTTTCCTTTTTTTTCTTTTATTTTTCCCTTTTTTTCTTTTTTTTTTCCTCTCCCCCTCCCACCCTCCTTTTTTCCTTCTTTTTAATCTTTAAAACTTCTTTAATGCAAGAAAAGGTTGTTTTTTTTGATGGGAATTTTCCATCCCGATCCAGGGAAGGGTGGGAGCTCACATCCCCTGTGCATGGACCCACTGTGGGTGCCACTCTGGCTTGGGGTCCATATCTTTGCTGATGGGCTCAAGTTATTGGGTCCAATAAGGTTTTTCCAGAGGGTTTTCTGCTCCTTGGGATGTGCCGTGCCGTTGGGTGACAGACGGCCCTTCCCTCCCCTCTCTGTTTTACTTTCTTTTCTTGTTTTCCCCTTGTTTTTTTCCCCTCCCCTCTTTCGGGTAGCCGTTTAAATGGGTGATGATAACTTTCACCCTGTTAATTAACAGGAAGCATTGGGACAAGACAGGAAATTACATCAGTCTTTTATGAGGAAAGAGCCAAGAGGGGAAAAAAAAAAAATACCCTACAAGAAAACATAGTTATTAGTGAAAGGAAAGAAAGTGCCGGGGGAGGAGGAGGGAGAAAAGGAGAAGAAAGGAGGAAAAAAAGCCCCATCCCGTGGGCTCTGTTTTTTCCGAAGGAGGCTGCTCCAGCGCTTGATTTTCTTATTATGTTGAAAAATATTTGACTAGCAGGGTCACCTTTGCTTGAGTGCGACGCTCCGGCTTCCCGAGGAACCTTTTTTCCCTCCCCTTCATGCCTTCTCTCAGCTTCCTTCCCCAAACTGTGAGGCCTAGGAAGCTCTTGGCCGGGAGACTAATTTTGGTTTGGCTGCTCAGCCCTTCAAATTGGTCCCCACCCAGTGTCATTATCTTGGTTTTAACTTGCAAGAGGGAGAAAAAAAAAAAACCAACACCCTGTAAGAGCTGGCTCAGCCCTTCTCTACCCTTTTAACCTCGCTGCATGGAAAAACTCCCTGGTTGGGTTGCGCCGGCAGTGCCGAAGCACCGCGGGGTGGTTGCAGGAGGTCCTGGTGATGCTCCTCCATGGCTGATGGTGGGTACGTAGCTCTGTGGTCCTTCCTCATGTTTCCTTGGAGTTGAAGTAAGGTGCCGGTGGGGTGGTTGTGGAGGTCCTGGTGGTGCTTCTCCATGTGTGATGGTGGGTACCCGGCGCTGTGGTCCTTCCTTATCCTGCCCAGGGATGAAGTAAGATGCCCAGTGGGGTGCTGGGTTTTGAAAAGCCATCTTTGGAGTGAAGTCCTGGCTTCTGTGGGCTTTCCCGGCTTTTCCCTAGGTACCTGAGGAGGTGGAAAGGTGAAGTTTGCCGTTCAGTGAATAACTCAGAACTGCTCAGGCGGTTAAGCCTTGTTGTAAATAGTATGCCTATATGCGTGTGCAGTAAGTGAGGCTATGGATGATTAGAAATTACATGAAAATGCGTTCAACCTGTATGTATATGTATAGGTCAAATATATGTGTATAGAATGTATTCAATGTATTTGCTATATTACTTGTCTAATTATACATAATATATAGGTTACATTCAATATATAATGTATGTATCCTATATAGGGAATTCTATATGATATATAGGTTGAATATATTCATGATGTAGTGAACATAGCCTCTCTCTCGAATTGTGTATAATATATATATTGAATATATTCAATTTATAGTTAATATATTATTTCCCTATATAGAATTATATATAATATGCATATAGGTTGAGTAGATTTTGTTTGTAGAGCTGTGAAAACTGCATCAGTAAGAGCTTGCTTTGCATTGGAGAAACTCAGGTGATGGGAATATGCTGGAAGTTCCAACATGCTTCGCCTTTACATCACCAAGTTGGCTCTGGACTTGGTGATTTTTGGTGATGGAAACCAACGGGTTGATTCTGTAGGTGCTAAAAATTGCCAGGCATCGCCACTGAGTAAGAGCTCCCTCCCCATAGTTATGGCAGAGGGGTTGTGTGTTTGCACGTTGGTGTGCATGGTGAGGGTTTTTCTGAGTAGAAAAACAGGGAAAATAACAAAATAGTAGAGAAATTAAACTGTGAGATGGGTGCTGCTTGCCCACGTGGGGTGGCTGTCGGTGACCCTCTGGCTGGGCTCTGGCTGTGCCTTCCCAGGCAGAGCGGATAGAGTAAATAACTCCATATAATCATCCTTCAAGCAGGAATCAAATAACAGGAGTTTTATTTGGAAAAGGAGTTGGGAGCCTGAAGTTACATCACTGCATTTGAACTGATGAATTCATTTACTTTGGAAGCCAGGCTGAGACTTTTTAGCTCATGATAAGGAACAAACTCATAAATCTTCTTGTGTAGAGGCCCGTAGTTTTCCTGTTCTTTGTCACAGCCAAGTATGGAAAATGTGTCTTGGGTGTCAAGGGCGCAAAGCCTTGACACACCTGAGATGTTGCACCGAGGTTTGTTTGCAGAGCAGTTGGCGTGGTGCTGGCTTTGCCAAGCGGTGGGTTTGCCAAGCTGGGTTTGTCAGACTTGGCAAACAAAGTCCCTGGGCTTTGTCCCCATGGGAAGATGCTGTTGGCTCTTGAAGATGCCTCAGATTCTTTGGGTTTTATCCTCGTGGGAGGATGTTGCTGGGTCCCGGTGGTACCCAAGTGCGCTGGGCTTTGTCCTGATGGGAGGATGCTGCTGGTTCTCGGTGATGCCATCCGGGCTGCAGTGTGATCCCCACGTGGGACACAGCTCTGCCGCTGGTGGGATGAGCACAAGGAGCTTTTTGGGGTTTTGTATCTAATCCGGGTGCTGCCGACCTGCCCTGTTTCATAGCCTGGGGCAAACCTCTGCCGGCCTCCGTCTGCGAAAAGGGGTGCCAACTCCGCCGGAGCGCCGGGAGGGTTAATTACTTAATGAATGTAATATTCTCCATAATTGCTAAGCGTTATTAATCCAGAGCAAAGTGAGAGGGCGAGGGGAGGGGTGTGTGCGTGGCCAGGCTTGTGAGCTCCCATCCGAACTCCGTCTGTCCATCCATCCCTTGCCCTTGCCCCTTACCGGGGTAGGGGCTGATGCTGCCTGTCCGTCCGCCGGTCCGTCCCTGGGCAGCGACCCTGCCTGTACGCCAGCGTGCTTCGCCGCCTGCTCTTAGGAATCGGCGTGATTAGATTATGAAGGCAGACAGAAGTAATGATTAACTTTTTCAGTCTGCATGCTGTCTCCAGTCTGGCGCTGGGTGTTTTTTTTTCCCCCTAAGTAGGCCCTGGCCCCGCGTCGACAGGGTATTAGGTTGTAAAGAAAGCCAGGAGGAATGAAGGCAAGGGAGGGAGGGGAAAGGGAGCAGGGGGGGAGCCTTTTCCATCAGATCCGGGACTGGAATTTATTGGCAGGAATGCAGTAAATGCTCCAAATGCCAGCCCAGCTAAACAGTTTTCATAATTGTTACAGAGCGGGGCACGACGAGTGTGAAAAGGACTTTTGTTCCAATGCTGCTTTTTCCATGGGGTTTACATCCCTGCGAGGGATGCTGCTCTGGAAAAGGGAGCTGGGAGGGTGGGGGGGTGGTCTTTTCTTTTTTAGGGACACACACACGTAATTACGTCTGTTTTCAGTGTTTGGGGGGAACTGCAGGTCAGTATGCTGCGGGGAGAGGCTTTTCTTTGGTTCAGCATTGAAATGAGAGCGGCAGCGATGCTGTGTGTGTGTGCGTGAAATGCAGTTAGGAGGGAGGGAAAAAGGAATCCTAGCACACATCTGTGTATTAGGTATCCGTTTGGAAATCCTAGACTGCTCTGCTTCAGTTTTTATTGAGGTCTTTACAAGGGTTTTAACGTGTAACCCACATAGGTACATGTTGTCAGTGGAGAGCTGTGGCTTTCCTGGGGGCTGTATCCCTGCCCTCCCTGGGGCATCCCTGGGTACCAGACGACCTCCCCACCTCCTCGTGACAGCAGAGCTTTGTTTTTAATTGCCAAAGCGTTTTAAGGTCTTCATCCTCTAAAATGGAGCATGGTGGCTGTGTGTGGAGGGACTGGCTTGGCCTGGTGGCCCCTGGTGTCTTTGGCATCCCTGTCCGTGATTTATCCCTGTTGGAAAGGTGATGAGCAGGATGCCGTCATGGGAGCCTCCAGCACAACCCAAGCCGTAAGAGGTACTTTGGCAAGCTCATCCTCGGGGCTGACTGGCACTGTTGTAAGTCGGGAGCCCTTTGTGTGCTGCTGGTTTCTCTCTCTCAGAAGGTTTCTGGTTGAGACCTGGGATGGGTATGGGTGGAGAAGAGGTGTGTCTGGTAGCTGGTGAGGTTAAAGCATGGACGTGTTTGCTCGTCTCGGGAGCTGGGGCTGGTACCAGCCTCAGGTCACTTGGTGGTCTCATGGCAGCATCTTATGAATGCTGGCCTGGGCTTCCTGCGTTTTCCAGAGGAGCCTCTTGGCTGATTGTCATTAAGATAGGATTATCCAGGTTGCTGTTGAGGCAGGGGAGGAGGGTACATGGGATCTTCCTGCAACACCTCCGGAGCCAGCAAGCCTTCCCAGGATATCCGCACCAGCGCAGGAGAGCAGGAACAGGAACACATGGAGCAAAAATAGGATTTCTGGGGCTTTTTCCATACGGACCTGCATGCCTTCGTGCCTATCTGGGTGGGACAAGGGGGTCTTAAAACCCCGTGGATGCTGGCAGCACCCCTCTGGAAGGATCTCCCCTCGTGAAGCATCGCTTCATCCCACCCAGCAGCCAGGTTGGAGCTTGGGGAAGGGATTCCTGTCCTACTGCTTTTTTGAAACAAGGGAAAAGTTTTCCCACACCTTTGAGGGGTGCAGAAGGAGAGGCAGATAAAGAAGGCTCTTTAAATTAAAACTTCAAAAATAATTAGACTGACTGTATACTAAACAACAGCAAAGAGGCCCATTTACTGTAAATATTATGAATGGATTTGGCTGGCTTCTTCATCCCCACCCTTCCTCTAAGGCTTTTCTCTGAGCTGAGTCGAAATTCGGCCTTCAGACAGCACGGTACTCTATAATTTGCATGGCTGATGAGGCCCGAAGCCTGGTACGGAGGAAACTGGAGTCAGCTGGCTCCTCTCTAACCGCTGGAGACAGGCAGACAGGCATTTTTGGTGTGTGCCTGCGTATTTCCCGCCCCGACACCCCCCCCCCCCCCCCCTTGTAGCTGCAGCCTCGCTTGGCTTTTAAAGAAAATGGGCACAAAAAAAGGTTCTTCTCTTCCCGAGTCGTTTTTAGCCGTGGTAATTGATTAATCACCGTAATTAGACAGTAGCAGTGACTAATAGGATGTTTATGAATCAAATTTCTGGTTTGGTGGACTCCATGAACTCAGCAGTTTTACTTTGGTTCTTTCTTTGTTGTCCTTTGATGCCCGGGACATGGGGGAGCTGGGGTTCTTTCGTACATACATATTGATCCCCCTGTATTATCCAAGCTTGGACATCCCTCCTGCGCCAGTGTTCTCCTTACTGATGCTCGCTCTTGAGGCTTTGTAGGTCTGCAGTGTGATGGCAGGGACCCTTTCTTGGGGGGCTTTTATGTCCCATCCCTGAATTAACCCCCCATGGTCAGGGCTGGGTTCCAGACTGGGAGAAGAAGGTTGACTCAGGGTGCCTCTAAGTTGTGTTTCGCAGCCATGGTGAAGGTGATGGAAGTTCTTGGTTGGGTCACCAGGGGACCGAGCAGAGCATTCCCAAGCTCATACGTTGCCAGTATCGTGGAGTTTGAACTAAAACCCTCGTTACAACTATCAGGAAATTCCAGACTCCTTCCCCTGATGGCTTCTGCCAAATTTTACTCTGTGTTCCCATCATACTCGCAAGGTTTCAGATCTGTTGGCAACATCTCAGCTTCTGGATACCAGCCCTTAGGAAACTGCAGCAAACTGAAGTCTTGGAGGGAAACTAAGGTGGACCTTTATTTTCGTGCAAGGGTGACTTACTTTGCTAGGAGCAAGAAGCCATTTAAGTGATTGGGTGGACAACTTGGTAATAAATTACATAAATAATCTTAAGTCTCTTTTAGCCTGAATGACTACTGTATATGTTGAGTAATAAGAGCTGCCTAATTAGACATAGACACAAATTTATGGTCTAGCCTGTCAATCCGCGGATTAAGGACTCCATAAGTACCTACTGACACAATGGGCTGTAATGGCTCCTAAAGAGATGTTATGGTCTATCGTGTCAATAATCCACAGATTAAAGGCTCCCTAAGTATGTGTTGACATGTCCGACTGTCCCAGCTCTTTGGGGGCTCCTGTGTTGGCGCAGTGGAGGGACCCCATAAGCCTGCAGGGATGCAGTGGCATCCCTGCAGTGGGTGAGGGTGTATTTTCTCTGCAAACAGCAGGAGCTTAACTCATGACCGTCCTCTAAATTAGCCTCTCAGAAACCATCCCAGCCATCAAAAACAAGGTAGGGTGAGGAAGCTGGAGCTGTCTAGGCCTTGTGTGCAGGGAGATGTATAAAAGGTTTGGGGCAAACGTTGCCATGGGTGGTGTCTGTAGGCTGCCCACAAACTCCGTTAAAGCACAAAGACCCTTTTCTGCAGCAGGATATATCCTTTAATTTGGATTCTTTTTCTTTGCTTTGCTTTTGCAAAGCATACCTGGAAATCTGGCTTTTAAGGATTTTTCATGTTTTTTTTTTTCTGTTTGTTCCCCCACCCAGCTAGCCTGTAAATTACTCAAGAGTCTAGAAGGGAAGTAAAATTTCCCCTTTTGGTGCCTATTTCTCTTTGCTTTGATGAGCTGTGTGGTTGCACATCACGCTCGGTGTTCTCCTCACTTCCATGTAATGCCTGTTGGCTTCTTGAGTAGGAGTTCAAGGATGCTTTTTTCCTGAGATCCTGTAAAACCAGCACTTTCCAGTGACACCAGGGGCAAAACACAAGAGTGCCCTGAGCTGCCCTGGGGACCCTCAAGAAGAGCACGCAAAACCCCATTAAAAGCTCCGGGGTTTGTGTCTCCATCTCTTCCACCTCGATGAGCGGGAGAAGATGGGACGTGGCTTTGTCCCGGGCTCACAAATGCAGCTTAAGGTCAGCCAAGAGAGATTACCGGGTGTGAGACACGCTGAGCTTGGTCTGAGCCTTGGCCCTGGCCAGACAACACGTTATGCTGACACCAGTCCAGCCAGGTTTTTTTAAGCACAGATGCCCTCCACGTGTGCTACGGATAAAGGAGGAAGGACCATAGGTTCTGCTTGTTTTGCAGCGGAAAGCTGTCTCCTGGGAAGCCAGGCAGGGATCTTGCCATCCCTCCAGGTCTCCGTGTTGCCTCAGGAGCTTGCATTAGGTCCTGGTCCTTCTAGGCAGGGTCCATAAGACCAGACTCATTTTGGTGCTGTGATTTCTTGGTGGACGTCTACCTTAATTTATCTGTTGCCTTTACCCATTTGTGTTTGGTTATTGATCGTGAGTGCCATGTCACCTCTGCACGTGGCCCAGGGGAGGGTACCACAAACCTGAGCAACCTGATGTAGTTAGAGATGTCCATGCTCATTGCAGATGGTTGGAGCTGAACGAGCTTTAGAGGTCCTTTCCAACCCAAAACAGTCTGTGATTCTGTGAAAATGAGGAGACTTCTGTTCACGGTTCAGGGGCGATGATACCATCATGAGTACTGTGTCAGGGTTGGTGTTTGGTGGGAGATCCATCCCCAGGGATCACAGAGGAATGAGGGAGAGGAGGGGGTGAGATGGGTGAGAAGAAGAGCATGCTTTGGGTCAGAGCATGGTTTGAGCAATCTGCTCTAGTGGAAGGCGTCCCTGTCCGTAGCAGGGGGCTGGAACTGGATGAGCTTTAAGCTCCCTTCAGCACAAAGCATTTGATGATTTTATAATTCTATGAAAGCAGCTCTTAAAAAAATACCTCTATGTAAAAATATCAATACATAGTTTGCAACTCTTCTACAGTTGGACAGTTTAATTTGCATCTAATCCTATTGAGGAAAAACCCAATTGTAGGTATTTAGAAACCTAATCAGGAATGCAGTTGCAGTCCCGTTTTCATCGAGGGAGTTGTTATTATCGCAGATCCATCAGTGACAGTTTAGATAGCTCTTGACTTGATCAGATAGGAGTAGTCCCGGTGGGTGAGATAGCTCAGTGTGTGCTAAACTTGCTGTTTTCTTTAGAGGTCGGTTGATTACAGGAAAACCTTTAGCTATGTCAAAACAAAACAAAACAAAGCAAAACAAAAGATCCCCAGCTCACCTCCCCTCTACGTTCATGAACTTGGCACTGGGACAGGTCTGAGATCCAAATGCTGGCCAGGAACTGCGTTGGCTTTGTTAGCATTATATTTTTTTATTTATATATTTAAAAAAAAAAAATCAGTTTTGCTGAAGTGTTTTGATTCTTCTCGAGTGAAAAAAGAACGGTTTCTTCCCAAACTACTCATAAAACTGACAGAGCTTGGAAGGAAGAAGTACAGATTACAGGGTTTCATCATCTTAAAAGTGTCCATGTGTCGAGGAGAAAAAGCCACACCAGAATTTTTCTGCCATTTCCAAGTGATGGGAGGTGTGAGTCCTCCTGCTGCAGCTTGGGAGAAGCAAGTGTGGGGCTGTTGCTGGTAAACTGGGGTGTTTCCATGGTGTGAATCTTCTGTACCCACCTTCATCCGGACCACTTTGGCTTCACATTGGTTTGATTATTGCTCCTGTGTCCCTTCCTCCAGGATTTCTCTACGGAAGTAGCATTCTTTCCAGCTTTCCTCCCCGGAGCAGGGTGATGCTCTGAGCCCATGGACAACATGCGCACACCCAGAGCTAGAGAAATCCTGGCTGTGGCCTTTTATTGAGGAATTTTGGGCGGGATTTGATGTTTGTGATGGTCAAGGCAGGCAGTGGGAAACCTCAAAGCCTCTCATACTGGTTGGTGTGTTGGGAAGTGGCTGGGATGGTGCTTTTAGGGAGGACTCCTTTCTCACTGAGGGATGCGGCAGCAAGTCAGGGCAGCTTAGGAAAATGCAGGAGTGTGTAAAAAATATGGGGAAAAGATCAGTTTTCCAGTGGGAATGTGATACTGAACAATGTGGTTGTGCTGTGGAGTATCCCTGGTGATGAACCATCTGCACCAAATTCCTTAAAAATGCTAAGCCAGAGACTTTGGGGTATCGAGTTAATGCCTTGATTTCTCCCCTGCATGCAGAACTGTCCTCTGCTTTGGATCCATTTCTCCCTAGACCCGACTATGAGTGATCAATACAACTAATTCTCTGCATTCCTGAGGGCAGACTCACTTTATTATTTGTTTTATTTATTTATTACATACTTTTTTTCACAATAAGCTTGCACAATGCACTGGGGTGGGGGGGAGCATGGTGGAGCCCCTGGGCGGGCTGCAATGAAACCATGGAAAATACTAATAAACCAGTGATAGCAGCAAACGGAGGGATGCTTAATAACGAAATAATAGTGCGGATGTTTATAGCACTAAACATTATCATTGTTTGCTGGAATATGGGAACGCTCCCAGTTTGTTGGGAGTTTTCCAGGCTTTTAGAAAGGGATGTGTTTGCTCTGAGGAGCTCATAAAAATGATGCTTTTAACTGAAAACAAGAATCCCAAAGCATTTTCCAGCCATCTCTGGGCTGTCGCACATGAGGATGAGTTGAGGGTGATGTGGCTGCCAGTTTCCAGGGATATGGGGTTTTGGGTGTATTTGCTGCTGCAAATCCCAGCAGAGATGGGAGTTGGATGGTGAGTCCCTGCCATGACCCCAGGTTGCACTGGATGAACCCAGTGGGGTGTTTTGGGGCAGAATCCATCTGTTTGCTTCATTTGCCGGTGTCCATGGTCATCACCACCAAAAAAGCCTTTTGGGGAAAGAAATGCCCATCACTGTAGGAAGCATCAGTGTCATCATTTTCCCCTCTTCCACTGCGACTTTGTCCTTCCTCCACTGCGAAAGTGATACCATCAGTTTTCCCACCCCTTTTCCCAGTGGATGCCAGAATTAGGGAGGTGTGTGGGAGCGGGAAGGCTCTGCTGGGGTCCAAACAACCATGAAAAGCAGCTTTGGTGGCGGCTGGCAGGGAGGCCTGATCCTGTTTATCCGAGCTCAACCCTTATATTCTCATGGCTTTTTGACTAGACATCCAGTCAACAGATGAAGCCCACAAGCGGAAGAGGCTCTGGCATATTTATACTGTGTCCTGGCATTGGTTCCTTAAGGAAAAAATATATCCCAGATTACCTAAGACTTGTCCTTGAGGTCTGGTCACCCCATGTCATTGAAAAACCTAGTGGGATTCATTCATGAACTTCCAGCCTTCCATAAAGGTCTGTTCATTCATAGCCAAGGCAGTTTTCTTTTTTTAGGGCTTTTTTTTTTTTTTAATGTGCTGGCAATTAAATAACTCTTTGTAAGCAGCAGTGAGCTGCTTGTTAAGTGGTCTTCACTAATGCAGGCAGAAATGTCAGGTGAAAAAGTCTTCCCCCCCATCCTGAGAAGGGATGCTCTCATGTTCAAATAGGTGAAAACCGATAGGAATTTCAGCAGGGGTCAGTGGCAGTTGATCCAAAATCCCCTCAGCTGCTGTAAAAGAAAACCCAAGAAGCTCTGAGTGTCGCTGGTAGGCAGGCAGTGGGAAGGATGCAGCAGAGGGGATTGTTGAAATGGGGATGGATCCAGGAGCATCATTCCCCAGGATCCAGGAGCACCCCCCCAGATTCTTCTGTCTCCAGGGCATCCCCCCCTTTTCCAAATTCCTCTGTCTCTGGGTGGTTGGGGAAACACCATCCTGGGGGTACTTCTTGCCCTGCTGGGTGCACCCTTGGGTGGGGGGCACCCCATTTGGGTTAGGGTAGAGGGAACCCAAGCCATTCCCCTCCTCGATCCCTTGTGCAGTGCCAGATTTCAGCAGGATTTGTTGTTATCCACAACAAAGTCTTGGGAGGCACCAAAAAGGGGGAGGGAAGGGGGGGGGTGGTGGTGCTGGAAGGACAAACCAGGGCATGGATGCTGTCCCAGGGAATGCCCCCTGCCAGAACCCCTATTCCCAGTTCCACCCAGGAGCGAGGGTCCCTCTTCTGGGGCTTTCGTAGCGAGGCTCATTTTTAGTCACTGCCTCCAGCAACTGCAGAAATATTTTCCTCGCTGGCATAGAAATGAGGAAATTAAAAGTGTGTGGCTGGGCTTTTTTTTTTTCTCTTCCCCCCCCCCCCCCTTTTTTTAAACGCACAGTGCAGGGCTTGAAGCACAACTCGGAGGCGGGAGAAAAAGAGACGCCTGCGCTGGGGAAGCGGGCTTATTAATAGCAAAAAAAAAAACAACACTATAGAAAGCAGGGCAGCCAGCATTCCACTGCCATTGCTCATGCCGGAGGAGTTTGTGGGGGAGCTGTTCGAGTGATGCTGGGAGAGCTTTGGGGTGCTGGGTGACCCGTTGTCTCGTAGCTGCTGCTGTGGTGAAGGGATTATTTTGGTGCTCACTAACTCGCGTTCCCAGCTTGATTTTCTTTTTTCCTTTTAATATATATATATATATTTTTTTTAATGCAATTATAGAGACGAATAGTTCCCAGGTCTTGACATGCCTACTGAGGCTGGAAGGAATTACCCGCTGCGCAGCGCCGGGCTGCTAGGGATCCTCTGTTAGGAAAAGGGGCTTTTTTTTCACGTTTCTCGGCTCCCCCCCCTCTTTGCTTTTTCCTCCTACATCGTATCCTTGCTGCTTGCATAGGGTAACTACAGGCAAAGGACTTGAAGGATGTCTTGGAACAAACTTCTGGGGTTTTTTGCATGGTTTTGAGCTGTTTTTGTTAACAAGAGCAGTATTTCTGGTCCCCACCGTGGCACCATCTGATGGTGCTTCCTGTGGCTTGGGGTAATCAACTGATGTCTCCATCTTCTCCATCACCCAGGCTCTGCCTATGGGCAAAGAGGAGCCCCATGGACTAGAGCACGTCCTCCCTGGTCCCATGGGGTGACCTTCAGTGTGCTTTTCATAGCAGCACCTCCTTTGTTCTAGTGTCTGTGCACAGTAGCTATTTATGGAAATGGACCCATTGTCTGTTGGGTGAAAGAGAATCAGGGGGGTTTAGGATGTTTGGTCTTGGTGGATGCAGCTGCTGGAGCATCTCATCTCTCCTGTTGGCACTCAGGGTGGTCCTGGTGATGGTTTGGGTGAGGGATGGCTCCTCTGAGGGTGCTACTGATGGGTCTCGAGCCACTTCTGAAGGTGGACCTGGTGATTTAGAACCTGTAACTCCAACCATAGCTAGGCACAGGAATCCTCCAAACATGGGTCCTCTTGAATGGTCTTAATTGTGGCCTTAACACAAGGCTTTTGGAAATGGTGGATGTGCTATGGGTGTTAGTGTGTGCATGGAGAATATCATGAAGGCATGGGCAGGCAAAGACCTGCCAGCGTTGTGTTGCTTCTGGGTCATATTATACGCCTGGTGCTTAATTTCTCCTTTTCTTCCTTTCTTTCTTGTGTTCTGCAGATTCTCAAGTACTTCAGGAGCCGGGGGATCATTCACACTGGTGCGTGGTAGCATACTGGGAAGAGAAGACACGTGTGGGTCGGCTGTACTCTGTCCAAGAGCCCTCCCTGGATATCTTCTATGATCTACCTCAGGGGAATGGTTTCTGCCTCGGGCAGCTCAACTCTGACAACAAAAGCCAGCTGGTTCAGAAGGTCCGCAGCAAGATCGGCTATGGCATCCAGCTCACCAAGGAAGTGGACGGCGTGTGGGTATACAACCGCAGCAGTTACCCCATCTTCATCAAGTCGGCCACACTGGACAACCCTGACTCCAGGACGTTGCTGGTTCACAAAGTGTTCCCGGGATTTTCCATCAAGGCTTTTGACTATGAGAAGGCATACACCTTGCAGAGACCCAACGACCACGAGTTCACGCAGCAGCCATGGACTGGATTTACCGTTCAGATCAGCTTTGTGAAAGGCTGGGGCCAGTGCTACACTAGACAGTTCATCAGCAGTTGCCCATGCTGGTTGGAGGTTATCTTTAATAACCGGTGACTCGAGACAAAGTGGGCTTATAACATCTATTCTACTTTGCTGCTATCGTTTCCTTCTGAGTGCTTGCTTTTCATGCGAACTCTTCGTGTTTCGTTTTGTTTGTTACCCTTCCTGCCCATGTTGAGAAGTAGCTTCTAAAAAGACTTTATTACTTTTTTTCTTTCTTTTTCTTTTTCTTTTTTTTTTTGCCTTGGGTTTTTTGATAAATATATCTTATTTTTTAAAAGTGTGAATGACCAATACTCAGAAGGGCGAGAGAAGGGTTCTTGGGGATAGATTGCATACGGTAATTATTTCACGCCTCTGAAAAGTTTACCTATGTGATCGACAGATTTGGAAGCCACTTCCTATATGTTACAGCTTCTTCTCTTGGATAAAACAACAAGATACCTGTACTTTTTATGCACCACCTTCCCCTTGCAGCCAGCCATCCCTGGTGATGGTGGTACAGAGACCCCTTCCCCAGTGGTGCTAACCTGATGTTGCCACCGAAGGATGGTGCAAAACCTTCCAAACCAGGTCTTTACCCAATCTTTTGATTTTTTTGTTGTGTTGTTTCTGGGTTCACGTCTTGTCACTGTGTTCATCTTTTCACTGCTTTGTTTTTTTTAACTTATGGTCATGCATTGATGAAAGGGGAGAAGAGAAGAGTGGAGAAACGTTGTGCATGACCCGTGCTTTATAATTTGAACTGAGATGTGAAGAAGAGACCGAAGCTTAAACCTAAAAAAAAACAACTCCAAAACCAACAAAACAAATGAAAAACAAATGAGAAAAAAAAAAAAAACCAAGAAAAGGTGTCCACAATAGTTGGTGTGTTGTAACCAGCCTAGATCAGGTTATCCCGGTACCATCCAATCTGGAAATAAAGTTGTGCTTTCATTTCTTGAATTCATACACGAGTATGATACTTTTACACTGTTCTTGGCTCAATGAGCATGTTTAGACCATGACATAAGCTATTTTTCTAAATAAAAAGGTTTAAATGAATAAAAGAGCATTCTCATTGGCATTTTGGCATTACAGTGCTTTGAAATTAAAACACAGGTTAAAAAAAAAAAAAAAAACTCCTTAAAACCCCCCTGAGATTTATTAAAGAAGAAAAAAATTGTATTTTATGTTATATAAATATATTATTACCTGTAAATATAAAGACGTTTTATAAGCATTGTTATTTATGTATTGTGCAATGTGTATAAACGAGAAAAAGTAAGAAAGATGCACTTTGCTTTAATATAAATGCAAATAACATGCCAAATTAAAAAAGAAAAAAAAAGAACACGAGATAGATTGGTGATCTTTTCTATGGGTGTTGTCATCCAGATGAATGTTTTTTTCTAAAGGAGTTTATGTTCCATTAAGAAATAAAGATGTACACTTCATCCCAGGCTGTGCCGAGTGGATTTTTTAGCGACAGATTGAGATGAGCTCTTGGGCAGAAGCTGTTCCCTGTGAGGGTGCTGAGGCACTGGCACAGGGTGCCCAGAGAAGCTGTGGCTGGGGGGGGTTGGAGCTGGATGAGCTTTCAGGTCCCTTCCAACACAGACTATTCCGTGATTCTAAGTGGGTTCTGCATGGGGTCAGCGGTGGGGGCACCCACCCCAGCCCTGTGTGGAACCACTCTGGGATGGGGAGCACCCAGATAAGGGTCAGTGTGGAGCTGTGGGCTCTGCTGTGCTGATTCAGTGCCCGTGGCTCTGTGCTCGCCGGTGGCACCCATCAGCCCAGGTCTGGAGGGGCTGGCTGGGGGTGCCTGTCTCGCTCTCCAGAACTTGTTGGGGTTTGCTGTTACTCTTCCTGGTTTTCACATTTGAACTTAA
This sequence comes from Brotogeris chrysoptera, assembly GCA_030323915.1. Taxonomy (NCBI): domain Eukaryota; kingdom Metazoa; phylum Chordata; class Aves; order Psittaciformes; family Psittacidae; genus Brotogeris; species Brotogeris chrysoptera. The sequence continues at coordinate 1,550 of JARCZZ010047752.1, read as the reverse complement.
AAGGGTCCCTGTGCTGAGGACTCAGCTCCCTTCCGACACCGTCCCAGTCCCTGACATGCCACGGGGAGGGGGGCACGCTTCTGAGCTGGGCATGGGTGTCACCAGGCAAGGAGGAAAGTCTGGGGAGCTGGTTCGTCTTGTGGGGAGGGGCTTGGAGTGGAAACCACCACAGTCCTGGGGTCTGCAGGGTTTGGAGAAGTCAAAGGTCCAGATGGGTCTGTAAGCTCCCTGGCAACGTGAGCAGCCTGTGCTGTCCTTCATGTGGTTGATGGCTATAGCAGTAAGGTGCCCGTCGGGACCAGGTACACTCAATACTGCTCCTTTCTGTTCAACCCTGGGGGATTCAATGGGATGCAGTATTTGGTTTGTTCTGAATGGCCTGTGCCTTCAGTTGGATTCATGTCACTTAGGCCCATGAGCCAGCTTCAAAGTGGGTTTTGATCAAGTGCAAAGTTTGCATGGGAATTTCCAGTATCCTGCCTCTTGTCCTTCACATGGGATTCAGCATAGAAGGCTGAGGGCGCGACGGATGCACCCACTGCCTTGCTTGGTACACACTAAGGGACAACTGAAAGGGCAGATGTTGTGGTCAATACCACCTACGCTACAATTTAGCTCATTTCCTTTCCTTTCTGCGCCAGCAAGACTTGAAATTCCAAATAATCACATCATCCCATCAGGGTCCAGCAGCCAAGCTGGCAGCGATGGCTTGCATCAGAAACACAAAGTACAGCACTCCCCCCCTTAGTCCTTAACACCCACTCAGGCAATGAACCATTAAAGGTTAAAAGATGAGGAATGAAACAGACAATTTTGCTGCAAACCCAACTGCGAACACCTCTGATCTCCTGTGGTGTTCATCTGCAGGAGCAGGGCTGCGCAATGGTAGGGACCTGAGGTTAGATGGATGCCTTCAAATCTCGGAGCCACCAGGTTGATGGGCGCACTAAGGATATGGTCAGCTCTCTGTGAAGTTGGGCTTTACTCTGGAGAAACTCAAAGATGGTGAGTATTGGGCTCACTTTCTGCACCTCCAAACTGCTGTTCTGGTCACTAGGCATGTGTCCCTACCCAAAGGAGATGAGATGAGATTTGTCCCTGATGTGTGACACCAAACAGCAGCAAGCCACGTTGGCGTGCCAGAGGACTCTGTGTTTAAGAGCTGTTTTGCGGATGTTCTCACCTTGATCCAGGTATATATCATACCCTGGTGGTTAAAGCCCTTGAAGCCAAGTTGTAGCATAGATGACATTCCTTGAATTGAGATTTGTGTTCTTGTCCACACTTCCCACTCCATCAGATGGTGTCAGATCATTTAGCCTTGCTGTTTCTCAGGACTTTGGCTTGTGAGATACAGAGGCTACACTCTGTTGCTCCTCTGAGGGCTGAAAGGAAAGGATGGAAGCACTGTACCCTTAAATGAACCACCTTCACAGCAGCTTTCCAAAATACATAAGGGCCACAAAAATACTCCGAGGGCTGGAGCAGCTCTGCTCTGGAGCCAGGCTGAGAGAGCTGGGCTGGGGCAGCCTGCACAAGAGAAGGCTCCT